>JPKD01001291.1:0-20736 GCA_000750935.1 Pseudogymnoascus sp. VKM F-4519 (FW-2642)
CTCACACTCGGCAGAGACGTACCTGTATATGTCAACAGGGTGCGAGCTGGGGTGCCTCGTCGACTAGTGCCCCCAGATCCATCGTCGAGGCATAATCGCTTCGTGGTGTGCTGTCCTCCATCGGAAATGGTCATCGGGCGCTTTCTAGGACTGACGCTTCGACTTCTCGACAGAGATTGCGCTTTTATTTCCTCGAAGGTAACCTGTTTCGCCATTTCTTGGCCGTCGGGAAGACGAACCAGCAACGCCCTCGTGATGCGGGCGTTGAGAAATGATGATAGGAAACGGAAGATTGTCCATGCAAAGCGGGCGTATAAGAATTCGGAGGAGATGCCTTTGAGATAAATATGTGTGTTGTGAAAACCGTCCCCGAGACCATTTGTGTGACATACCCATCATGAATAGCTTGTTTGCGCTCTTGGCCGCGTCCAGGAAGGTTTGGTCGTCCGTTGTGGGCACAATAATTTTTCCCTGCAAGATCTTACCTTGAAAATGTATCACATAGCGACAGAAGTTGGAATAGTATTCATGTAGTTGCTGTTGTGAAAATCGAGCAAGAGACTCCTCTCTCTTCTCATCTGTTATTATGTCTATTCCTGTTGCAGCTGTGTCGCTTAACCATTCCTCGAAACCGGAGCCTTCTGCTAACTCTAATTCCCTTCCATCGTAAATGAAGATTTCGACTTAGTGCCGAAGGGTCTCATGCTCAGATATCTTAGCGAGCTTCCAGAAACTGTGGAGGTTGACCTTCAGGGAAGATCGCAAAAGCTCGGTGTAGGAGTCGGACATTCCGAATATCTGGTCGTTCAAGGCACTCGCAAAATGAGCTCAGTATCTCTGCAGGGATGTCGCGCAGAGTTGGCATTTCAAGACTATTTCGGGGTACAGTAATTCGGATTGTAAAACGATTTCCTATATAGCTAGCCACTTGAAGATTTCAGTAGTATGAGACAAATGACATATCGGCGGCAGAAGACCTAATGGCTTCCTCAGCCAAGGTGCGATCCACAAGATGTTTCTTTTTGCCGGTGCGATAGAGTGAGCAGCCTCTGTGTGTATCGCCAATCCCTCCAATAATCTGAACTCATTACTAAGCAAGTGTTCGCAATGAATCGCTTGCCGTATGTTAGTAGGAGACGAACAATGAACAACCCCAGACTCAAGGAAGAACGGATCTACTCCTGCTCTTACCTAGACTTGTTATACAGCCTTTCATGCTCACATGCTTGTGCGAGGACTTTGTCGGTTTTAAGGCCGTCTTTCATCGGGTTTGTAGTCATATTCTTTCCCCCTTGACGACGTTGGCGTGGTGTAAACCGTAGTCACTCTGAAACTGAGATTACATCTCAGATGCGGATTCAACTGTGGCTCAATCTATGCCTGTGATTGAGAGTGGTAATAAGTTGACTGAAAGAATGACTCACAATTTGAAGGAGCAGCGATCTGCTGGTCACCACCCGGTGATACCAGCTGTTGACCACACACCTCAATTTTCGGCTGCAAAGTGCCACCACGCGTAAGTAAACCAATACGACCGCCTGCTCCACAAGGTAGGGTAATACATTCCCTTCTTCGTGAAATCCAGCCTCGCATGGGCATTGTCGTCAGACTATACTAACAATTTCCGGTAAGACCTCGACAGTCAATTGTGAAAAGTGTAGAGAAAAGGAGTTTTTCATCATTACTAATTTCATCCATATTCCAGATAGACTCCGGCTGTATACTACTTTGTAGTATAAACTCAAGGTAGTTGTGGAACCAATATGTAATAGTAGGCTCGTCTTGAGCCTTTGTACGCTGCTGCGCAATTGGCTTTGTAGTTATAAAGTGGTAGTCTTGAAGCTTACTCCGAATTTAGTCAGGAAGCCAACTCTGTGATGGCGGAGGCTGTGGGCCCCGGAGCTTACAGACTGCAGTATAAATCATACCCCGAGTAGCTCCAAGCCCTAGGTAATACTGTAGAATCCATCTTCTAGTAGCCTATGTCTGGACAGTAGAGAGCACCTTATTGGTACCCCCTCGGGGTAGCTGCTGAGGCTGTTGGCGACGGATGCTTGACCGTATCGTCGATGTAGGAACCTTGAAAATCAGACTGGCAGTAGTTGCAGGTTCAGAGGGTTTCTCTGCTAGCGACTCACGGGCATTTGATAGAGTCCCTTCCATTGAATGAATTACATGTAATTACTATATAAATGGCTTCTAATAAATAGATAAGTTGAAAAAAAAATTGCCGCTATGTCCCAAATGCATATTATGGCTTCCTGCCCTTATGGTAACTTCTATCAAAAGCCATATGGCCATGTAAACCCCTCACAACACTCTACTCCTTCTCCACAACCTCCCCAAAATCCTCCCTCCGAATCCCACTCCTATCACACATTCCCCTCAAGATTCCCCCAGCCTCATACAGCCTCAGCGGCGTATCTAACTCCGCAATGCTCCCCTTACCCATCACACAAATGCGATCATACCCAACAATCGTCTTCAACCGATGCGCAATGCATAGCAACGTCTTGCCCTTAAATCCAATTGCCATAGTACGCTGAATCTTATCATCCGTCTCCATATCCACACTGCTCGTCGCCTCGTCACACACAATGATGCGCGAGCCTCGAACAAGCGCGCGAGCAAGCGCCATCAACTGGCGTTGCCCAAGGGAGAAATTGAGACCCTCTTCCTCCACAATACCGTCTAGGTGAATGCGTCCAGGCGACTTGTCATCAAATGCGGCGTCCGCAGACACGAGATCGGATTGCCTTAGCGCGGACCAAAGCTCGAGATCGGTATGCTCGTTGAACGGGTCCAAGTTGCTGCGCACGGTGCCTTTGAACAGCGTCGGATCCTGCGGAATGATAGCCAGGCGCGAGCGCAGGTCATGTAAACCGATTGTGGAGATGTTCACCCCGTCAATGGTGATGGAGCCGCTAGATATCTCAACCAGACGGAAGAGCGCGGACATGATACTCGATTTGCCCGCGCCAGTACGGCCGACTACACCAATGCGCTCTCCGCCGCGGACGTGCATGTTAAGGCCCGAGAGGACTAATGGGAGGTTAGGCCGGTAGCGCACCTCCACGTCCTTGAATACGATTTCGCCGGCCTGTGGCCATGATTCTGCGATCTCGATGGTGTGCAGGGGTGCCTCCTCCTCGAGCTCCGTGCCGTAGAAGTGCACACGCTCCGTGGAGTTCATACCATTCTCGACCTCGGCAAATTGGCGGACGGTGAACTGCAGGATTTGGACGATGGCAAGGATATAACTCAAGACCAGGCCGCCAATAGAAGGATTGACGTTGAAGCGGGAGGTAATGACAAGGATACCAGTCGTGAAGACGAGGAGGTTACCGATTGCATCAAGGCGGATGGAGAGCCAGCGCTGGTTCGAGAAGGTGAGGTAGTAAGCGCTGTTCATCTCGTCGATCGCCGTTCGGATGTTTGCAACGAAGCGGTCTTGTAGGCCGTAGGCGCGGATGCTCGCGGTGCCGGAGAGACCCTCGCTGAACTTTGCGAAGAGGCTGGAACGGAAGACGGACTCAAATCGTTTCATCTCGCGCGCTGAGGAGCGGTAGTATCCTGCGGAGAATACGAAGATGAAGGATAGCGGGACGAGAGCGATGGTGAACTAGATTATGTCAGCATCTAGTTATCAAGGGGGGAAATCTGAAATTCAATCAGCAAAGTCAGGGGACATACATAATGGAAGTACGCAATAATGAGCGCAAACGTCGCTGCAATCATTCCAACCGTCAAGAAGTACATGCGGATCGCATCAGTCAAGAAATTGTCCATCGTATCCACATCCCTAGAGAAACGGTTGGTGATGCGTCCAAGAGGCGTTGTGTCGAAGAAGGCCATCGGCGCCCGTAGTGTCCGAGTGATTGCCCGGTTCAGCATCACCTTACTCGCCGTCGTGCCGAGCACAGTCAGCGATACAGCAAAACTAAACATCAGGAGCGCTTGCGTGACACCCAGCGCGGCGTATACGCCAATGTAGGCGCCAGTCGTGAAGCCAAATTTGTCGCTAGTCCACCAGGAGAGCCAGAGGGAGGTAACGATATTGGCTAGTGTGTGCGTTAGCTATTGTAGGCATATCTAGGGGTTTAAACTTACCTCCGTTTGATAAAACCAGGAAAAGCAGAACAACGACGAGACTCCACATGCTCCCCGATGCCTTGATGTAGGACGCATAGACAGACCATGGGACGCTCTTCACCTGTCGCTCTTCCGCCTGCATCAACCCCGCTCCCTTCTTCGTCTTCTTCTTCTTCTCCGTTACCTCCTCGCCCACCTCCTCGTCCTCCTTCTCCACCTTCTTCTCCACCTTCTTCTCCTCTACCGCCGTCGTCTCCATTAGATGCTGAAATCCTGTATCATTTTCCATAAGATTCGCAAAAGTATCAATGGCCTGCACTCTCCCCTCTTCCAGCCAAATAATCGTATCACATCTATTCAGGACCCAAAGCTGATGCGTAGCCAACACCCGACACTTATCCTTCAGCAGCCCACAAATGGCATTGTCGAAGATATGTCTGCCGACATGCGCATCGACCGCACTGAGCGGATCATCCATAACGACAATATCCGCATCGAAGTAGATCGCCCTTGCAATATTGATTCTCTGTTTCTGACCTCCCGACACCGTAATACCGCGCTCTCCAATCTCCGTCCCGTCGCTGCTAGGAAGCATCTCCAGATCGGGACGCAGCGCACACGAATCGATGACTTTGTTGTACCAACCCTGCGCCATATCCTTGCCAAACACGATGTTCTCCCGCACTGTCGCATTCTGGATCCACGCGTACTGCGGGCAGAACGCGCGCTTGGCGCCAAACACGACGTCTCCGCTGGTCTTGCGCATGTCACCCGCCAGCGCGGCGAGGAGACTACTCTTTCCGCTCCCGACGCCGCCGATCACAGCGACGAGCTCGTTGCGGCCGAGCGTGATGTTTAGGTCCTGCAGCTTGAAGGGCTCGGGTTCCGCGGCCGCTGAGCCTGCGTCATCGGGGGTGACCTCGCCAGAGCTGGCGTCGCTTGGGCTGGGCTTCGAGTCATCGGTAGCGGCCTTCTTGGCCTTCTTGGATTTCTTTCCCTTTGCGGAGGGCTTGGCGCCGGGCTTGCCTTTGACGTCGTCGGTTTCTTGGGTGACGGTGCGTTCCCAGGTGAAACTGGCGTTGTTTATCTCGACGGCGTTCTTGGCCTCCATGTCCCAGACTGCCTCTTCTGGCTGCTCCTCGCACAGGAGGAAGTCCTGGATGCGCTTGACGGAGCCCCAGGCGTCGACGACCTGGCCGATGACGAGGGGTAGCAGGTTTAGCGGCATACGGAGCGAGTTGAACAAGGCGAGAGAGGAGAAAACCTTTGCTGGATCGAGAGCGTTTTCGGTCAGCGAGTAGGTGATGAAGGCCAGCATAGAGGCGAAGATGGGCATAGACATTGAAACGGCGTTGATAGCGTTACGGATTGCCAGGAGGATTTGGATAGCGTAGATCTCCCTGTCGCGAATGCTGCGCAGGCGATCTAGGAAAGCCATTTCCCAGCCGAAATACTTGACGAACCGCACAGCCTGCAGGATCTCCTGCGTCAGACTTATACGCTGGTCAGTGATCTTGTTGATCGCCCTACGGCGGGTGAACAAGCTCTTGACAGCCATCGTGAGAGCGGGAATACCGAGGACGAGCAGTGCGAAGCCCGCAAGGGCGCTCTCGTGCAAGTTGATGACGAGGAGAATGAGGGTGAGGATGCAGGCTATCGGGGCTGTCCAGATCAAATGGAACATAGCTGACGCCTGGTCAACACGGTAGGTGTCCACAGCCATCAGATTGACAATCCGGCCGCTTCCCCATCCCAGACCATCCCCCGAGATCCCCGGCGCCTGCTCCTCCTTCCCCTTCTCCGCTTTCTTATCCTTGCCCTCCGCCTTTACAGCATCCGGCTTGCCTTCTTCCTTAGAATCATCATCCAACGCGCGTCCTCCCGCCTTGGCTCGCCCGGAGATTTTCATCGCTTTTTCAAAGATACACGATATCATCACCGCGCGCGATTGGCCTCCCATAATCATGCCCCTGTATATGAAATGGCTCATCCCCAGACTCTGGCACACCTGCATAGCCGTGACTCCTATGACCAGCCCGATGCCCTTTCCGATATGAGGTGCCGGCGCGCCAGTTTTCTGCGCCACGTACGCGTCGGTGGCGAATTGGATCAGAAAGCGCAGTGTAAAGGGCGCGAAGACGGTGAACAGGTTTGCGAAGAACTGGCAGAAGCCGCCGATCCAGAACTCCCACTTGAAGGTCTCGTGCATGGCCCAGAGGAGGGGGTATTTGTCGCCACGCTCGGCGCGACGCTTGAAGGAGGCTTGCATGCGCTCTGTCATCGGTGTGGCCTTGCGCTTGGGGTTGACGAGCCAGATGTCATTTCGGTCGAGTGGTCGTTTGTAGCCGGCCTAGAATCCAAGAGGTTAGAAAATCGTAGTAGAGTGATTGCGTCTAGGGTACTCACGGTCATTACTGGTGCCATCCATTGGAAAGTCAATAAGCTGAACCACCCGGCAGTCGCCTCCCTCGAGACTTGCCTCTCCTCAGGGATGGGCGGTATGGACCCCCATCTCATCGGGTTGGGCGTCTTGTACCATGGCTTCTTCTCCTCCACCGTTGGCATTGTAGTTGCTGCAGAGGCGCCGCTCGCAGAGGTGGCATACGGAGCCAGCGGCTCTCCTATCGGTTTTGCCTCAGCGGCGCTTTTTGTCCTCTCAAAGCCAACATCGCTGTCATGGCTCTCGGCCTTCTCAAAGTCCGTATCCCTCTCATCTCTTTCTGTCTTCTCGTCGCTCTCGCGGTCGCTGCTCTCCGGCTCACGGTCAGCAGCAAGCGGCTCCTCACGATTCGCGCTGTTTACAACAGCAGCGGGGTCGAGTGCTGAGTCTGTCGCTCGTGGCACGGTGGGGTCAGACATCATGTGGTCGTGCTGTGGCTGTTGAAGGTGATCGGCACGGATAGTCAGACCATTGCGGGTGCGCCACAACGTAAGACCTAGAAGCAAGACTCGAGTCTATAGGGCGACGATGGCAGTGTCACGGTATGGAGGAGAGAAGAAGAGGTGGATATATGGATGGGCATGGCTATCTAACAAAAGCGCGTTTGCTGAGTGGGAACGGGATTGGGGAAGGGATCTAGCTTATTAGGATTTTCGGGGCCGCGACGTCTAGTTTAAGTGTATTCTGGATCCCCAACAGATGATCCTGGTATGTGACAGGCAGACAAGCCTTCTCTCTCCCCTGTAGGCAGTCATATCATGCGTCGACTCATACTCCACGTCTTCATACATACGTGTGTTTATGGTCGTAATTAATCATTACGAAGCCAGCCGCGTGCTCCCCATTACTTGCCATACGAGACAGGGCGAGTTAGTCACAGTAGTTGCAGTAGTGGCGTCCATATCTCTCCCCGACTGACTGTGTCTATCCTCCCCCCTCACCTCGGGGCCAACATTTTTCTTCACTCCAAGGTGCCGAAGTTTCGAGCGACTAGACTCCTGCCGCCTTTGGCCTGATCCTACATGCAAATGGCGGGGAGTTAGTCGACCAGTACTTTGCACACCGGAAAGATGTGTGGTGGATTTGTCGGGACGTCGGGGAGTGGGAACGCCGACAAAGCTTAGTTGGACGGTCTCTGGGAAAGTGCTTCGCATATAGATGGCTGTGATTCGCTAGGACGGATACGGCGCACGCTCCTTCGGATTTGGAGGGGAGCTAGGCTGTTCTGAGACAGGACTCGCCTGGAGTGGAGCCCTTCACTGACCCGCTCCTAGGGGCGTGCTTGAGACATGCGAGCGCGATCACGGTTTGCGTTTCATCGAGCCGCCAATTGACACGACGCAGCACCCAGTCTCTCTTCAAGCCCCGCAAACTCAAGGTCGCTAGGAAGGCACAGGTGGGATGTATCAACACGGGCAGCGAGACGTGCGCGGAGATTGCTGTGGGCCGGAAGTCCTGGATATAGCGCCGAGGCCCGTCGGGAGGTCGGATTGCGTGGATGACGGTAAGTGAGTGGCAAAGTTGCAGTGGCGGGGAGGGGTGCTGGCGAAGGAGGTGGGGGTGAAGAAGGGGGTAAGGAGGGCGCGGAGCGTGTAGGCTACGCTGGCGAGAGAGGAGTGCGTGCAGACTTGGTATTGGCCCGGGAGGAGGAAGGAGAAGGGGAAGGAGTGTTCGCCTGAGGTGTGTTAGTTTGTGCGGTGAGTCATAGGGTAGAGTGGAGTGAAGTAGTGAAGTAGATTTAAGAGCTGGGGCGACAGGTGAAGTGAGGAGGGGGGAGGGACGACCAACCCTTCCCAAGAACAGTAGTCCCCTGCAAAAAACTCCAACTCGTCAAATCGCTCGACTGCGTCGCACACTCTGCACAATTGGCCTGAAATGGCTTCTTCATCGTCGCATCCACCACGAGCCTCATGCTGAACCCTCCACCTCCATCTCCTCCTCCCTGACATCAACCTTCAACTGCCCGGTCAACAGCGCGCCCGTGCTCGTCGACGCCCCGCCGTAGAAGACCAGCGGCGGGCTCTCGATATCGATGGATAGGATGCTGCTGGAGGGGGACTTGTCGATGGAGTGTGCGGAGAAGAGGGAGTCAATGCGGTAGCGCGAGGGGCGGCGGGTGGGGTCGACGGCGCTGTGGGAAGAGGAGGTGGTGCGCGAGGAGGGGGTGGTCAGATAGGTGCAGCTTGGGCTGGTACTGGGGTCGGTGAGGGCGTCGGCGTTGATATCAAGTGAGGAGGAGGAGCGGAAGAAGAAGGAGGGAAGGGGCATGTGGGTAGAACCATGAAAGATTATGAATTGTTATGTTGTTTTCGGGGTGTGTAAAAATGACTCAAAGGTGAGTAGATGGTCGTTTCTGGGGTGTATTTGTGAATTGAATCAGGAGTGCGTAAATGGCAAATTAGAGCAAGAGCAGCTTTGATTTGTTGTTTGAATTGAGTCAGAGACGAGTTGATACCTGTATATTAACTTGAGAGCAGATTGATTAAGTGAGTTAGTAGTGAGCAGGTGTGCTTGTTGTCTGTATTCTGCTTTCTGGAATGTAAATGTGCGAATTAACTCAGAGTAGAGTGGGTGAGGGTATATTAGAGTAAGAGCAAACTCAAACTGTTGTCTGTCTGTCGGATTAATATATTCGAATTTGACTCAGAGACACCCGGTTGGTGGTAAGTAAGGCGGACTATAAATACGGCTAATATCAGAATCGCCACCCAAATTACCAGAAATATCAGAACTGTCGTAGTGTAAATCAGAATCGCCACCCTACGCTCACCGCATTTAGAAATATTCATCAGTGCAAATGATGTGAGTCAATACGCTCTACGCTACTCCCTCTGCCATCTGGATGTTGCAATTTTGCAAACCCTCCCTCCCCCTATTGACATTACCAACTCTGTTGTTATCTCGCAGTACATACGCACTGGAATTCCATGACATCGCACGCACAAGCAATTTAAGCTTTCCGCCGATCGCTCCCACCACATGGCACACCCCTGCTTCGACTCCTTTAGCCAGCAGTAGCCGAGATTTACCCGTGCGAATGCGAGGTGACCCAATCCCCTTGACCCCACCCTCACCAAAGTCCTTGCCCAAAAATGCCCCACAGGCTGTGTCCAGCTTACAAATCCACCACCCCCCCCCCAATCGCGCCTTTACCCTTACAGCGCCATTCACCACCGTCGTTCCCCAGACGAGTACCAAAACCCCAAAATCCCAAAATCCCAAAATCCAACCCTACACGAAGGCTCCAGAAGTGCCTACCCAAGACGTAAGCACGCCCTCCCTATTAGTCTGTCACCGCTTTAAATCCTTCCTTTCTTACTCCTGTATATTACTCTTGTATCTCGTCCTTACCCTTCCGATCATGGGCATTAATTTTAGGCAAACTCAACCACTACACATAGCAGAGGGCACAGAGGGGCCGAGGAGAGCGCGTACCCCCGATAGCGGCGCACTGCGTCTTGCGCGGATTCTCAGTGCGGAGGCAGACGAGTAGCTGTTGCTTAGTACGCTTGAGGTGCTTGGGGGTGCTGGGGGCTTGGCACCGATATGTCAGAGGTCATTTCGCTGCCATTCGCCGGTTGGGTTGTTTACGCGAGTTAGGGGTAGTTTGTTTGTGGGTTTGTTTGTATCTTTTTCTGTCTATATGGTGTTCTGTGGCTGTCTGTATCTGTTCCTCTGGATGAGCGGTAAATCTGGGTCATGTAATCTAGTGTCTGTAACTTCCCTCCAGCTAGTCTGTGACGGAGTGTGGCAAGAGACTTGGAAGCGCTGTGTAGCTGCGCGCACACTTAAAGACGGCTCATCTTTAATAGCTCGGATATCGTCGCAATACATGGCCTCAACGGTCACCGAGAGAAGACCTGGACGGCAAAGAATAAAGTGAATTGGCTGCGAGATGCGAACATGCTGTCGGCCGACATACCGAATGCCAGAATAATGAGCTGGGGTTATGATGCCAATACACACAGCACGAAGGAATTGTCGGCGATGTATCTCTACGATCTTGCGCAGAATCTTGTGTCAGATCTAAGCCTGCATAGAAGAACGGATAAGGTTGACGATTTATTTATAATTATCGACTCTGTATGTTAAAACTGCTGACGATTATGGCAGACAGATACACGGCCCATCATTTTCGTTGCCCACAGTCTCGGAGGGATAGTTCTAAAGAGCGTATGTCCGTCTTTCCCAAGAAAAGTTTGAAAGTCTTACAAAAAGAGCAGGCTCTCATTCACTCCGACTCTGCAAGATCCCATCATCTGTACCATCACAAATCCATCAAGACATCTACATATGGTATCATGTTCATGGGTACTCCTCACCAGGGAAGCGAGGGTGTAGCGTGGGGCAAGAGGCTCGTCACTGTGGCCTCGATCTTTGTCAAGACGAACGATAGACTTCTGAACATCCTCGAAAGAGACTCGGAAATCCTGCAGCAGCAACTTAGTCAGTACAACTCTATCAGCGGTGATTTCGAGACGAAGTTCGCCTTTGAGACCAAAGCCACGCCTCTAGCTTTCGGTAAGGCAGAGATCATCGTTCCAAAGTCCTCTGCTGTTATCCCAGGACATGTTGATGCAGAGCCAATTGCTATCATGGATCACCATATTAATATGGTTAAGTTTGCATCGCAAAGTAACGAGTTCAAGAGGGTAGTTGGCCATCTTAAGCTGATGGTGGAGAAGGCACCTGCAAAGGTGCAGAAAAACTGGTTGACCGAGGGAAGCGTAGAAGCTGGTAAGTGACTCTGGATGAATATGCTTATATCAAGCGGCTATCGCTGCATCAATTTACGAGGATTTATGTTAGGAGTCCTTTGTTTAGTATATAGCTATTTCCATACTGAGAGAAGTGTTGGTGTTTCTAGACGGCCTTGAAAGCTGACTGTGCTGTAGCCCGCATTGGGAATCTGAAGCGAAACTTCAATGTTGTATTTGACCTAACCGGCGTACCAAAGACAAGCGCCTTTATTGGACGTATATCAGACCTAGACTTGATGAAAGAGCAGTTGATGCCTAGCGGAGTGTCAGACCGCCGCAAGATCTGCGTAATTCACGGCTTAGGGGGGATGGGGAAAACTCAGTTGGGGATTGAATACGCTAGATTACACAAGGCGTTATATACATCATTCTTCTGGTTGGACGGAAAGACAGAGGAGTCCTTAATCCAGAGCCTACTACTAATAGTGCCACGTCTCCCGAAGGGCCAGATACCAGACATGGACACTCAAAGGATGAAGGGGCTGGATGAATCTAGGAAGGCGGCGCAAGAAGTCCTACAATGGTTTGCTATCCATAATAATACGCAGTGGCTTTTAATCTTTGATAATATCGACAAGACATCCTTTGAAGAAGATGTGTCCGATCAGCATACCGAGGTTTCGTCTTATGACATCACACAATACTTCCCAAGAGGTGATACCGGATCTATCATCATTACTACTCGCCTTCCACGCCTTATGGCCCTCGGAAGCAGTGTTCCTTTGCGGAATCTTAATGTTGTGGATGGCCTTTTGATCCTTGAGAAACACGTAGGACGTAGTTTGAGACGCATTGACAGTCGGGCAGCCCTGAAAGATCAGTCAGATGAAGAATGGGATCCAGGTTGGTCTCTGTCTCTCACCCTGCGTCATCTGAGAAAGAGCCGATGAGAATCTTTTTACAGTAACTTTGTTTCTAGAGCTAATATCTTTTAGATGCACTTGCACTTGTCGAACGATTAGGTCGTCTTCCCCTTGCTTTAGTTTTCGCAGGCTCGTATATCTCCAAGACGACAATCGTAAAGTATCTTGAACTGTACAACAAATCCTGGGCACAGCTCCACGGGCAAATGAAGAAGCGGAACGATTATCGTGAACGAACAATTATAACGACATGGCAAATCTCGTTTGATGAGGTTAAGCTTAGAGATGAAGGAGCCGCAAAACTGTTGCAAATGTGGGGCTATATTGACAATCAAGAGCTTTGGTTTCAGTTGTTACTATGGCCGAGATGGAAGGACGCTGCTCCGGGCTGGCTCCAACAGATCATGGCTACTGAGATCAGCTTTTTGGCAACCGTCGACACTCTTTTGGGTTACTCACTTATTGAGCGGAATGACAACAGCGAGACATATTCAATGCACGCAGTGGTCCATGATTGGATCCAAGCATCTATCGACATGAAGAAAGATGAAGCTCTTTTACAGACAGCAATAACTACTATCGGCCTTGCAGTTCCAGAACATAATGCAAGAGATTCTGCAACCTTACAACGCCAGCTTTTACCGCATGTTATCCAATTACTACAATACTGGAGCTATATCACCGATGTTAACGATCATTTGGATACGGTTGCATATCTAGATAGTCTCAAAATGCTTGGAAACCTATGCTCGGATCAGGGAAAGCTGGCTGAGGCAGAGGAGATATACCAGCGGGCGCTAAAAGGAAACGAGAAGTCACTTGGAACAGCGCACACATCAACACTCAGCACAGTTAACAGCTTAGGCAACCTCTATAGGGACCAGGGAAAGCTAGCTAAGGCAGAGGAGATGTACCTGCGGGCACTAAAAGGAAACGAGAAGGCACGTGGACCAGCTGTCATGATCAGGTGAGCGAAACACCAAGTTAATGGCAGAATATAAAGCGGTGAATACATTTATGAAACTGGCGTGATTTAGAGAATAAGCTATGTCTCCGAAGAGCAGCGAAAGATGTTCTTACTTCTCAAGGGCATGCTCGAGGGTTAAACTATACAATGAATCCAACCTTGGGGAACCCTGGCGTCGTAAGAGCCTGAGCCATCACCCAGACTTTGTCCCTTCGACATTAAAACAATATACTATTGTACGTTTCTCCTACATCGGAAGCAACTAGGCGTGGTACGTTCCTGTATGCTTGCTTCTGACCTCTCAAGGCATGACAATCAATTCAAATCATCTGCACGCTCCCGTCTCGTTGACACCCCCTTACTTCCCGCCTCGTTAATACAACCCCCTTACCTCCCGTCCTCACCATGGAAAACATAAAGATCAACTTTCCCTCCCAGTTGCCTTCATACTCCCTCGAATTATTTATTTGCTGTCAATCTCCATCTTCTCTAGTGGTCGCTGCTTATAACCATTGCTTACCGGTGTTCGCTCACAGTCTGTCCAACCTAATCCGCTCTCACATTTCAACCGCAGCGTCCTTTGCTCTCGACCACCACGACGATGTCACCGCAGGAGCAGAATAATGGAAATAAAAGAGATCAAATTTCAGACAATGCGGGTCCTAGTATGGGTTATGTTCTTGTTTTATATTTCCAACCCTCTTTTAAGTTCGGTGCAACAATATGATTCAGTCCTTTGTCTTATCACGTGACACACTTCGTCCAACAAACTGGGTGCCCAAAACGCAAAAACGCTGACGAACCGCCGCCTCCAGATTCTCCTTGGCCGTCCTCACCGCTCCTCCTCTTGAACCTCCGCACTACCCTCTCGTCGAGTGGTTGACCAATATCTCCAGACGCGACAACCCCGTTACGGATTTTCTCGTCGAGTGCGTCCCAGTTCAAACTGTGTCCAGGAAACGAAAAAGCGACGATGATGAGATGCAAGACACGAACGGCGAGGCTTTACACTATGTGAGCAAGAAGGCAAAGAATGAGGACGATAATCATATGTCATAAGATGAATAATATAAACTATTATCGTTCTCAAATTGCAATCCAAACTGTGGCTTGAGATGAAGAATGGAATTGAAGAGTGTCCCTGTATATAACCAATACTTTCGACATACGCGGCTAGCGTCAGCATCTTCATGCTGATGGCCCTCCACTAATAATCCGATAATCCGATGATACCAATGAACCACCACCCAATAATGGCCGCCTTGAGCTGGAGTCATGCCATACGCACAATTTTCTGGAAGAACCGCCGGTTGCACATTAATTTCTGCCATGATAGTAAAGTACCCAGTTCGTCCCATCACATAGCCCAATGACTAATTTACTTCCCATAACCCAGTCTGCGGTGATGCTTTGAATCTGGATAAGCCCCAACTTGCGGACAATCTCATTTCAAGGCAATATACCATTTCCGAGGGAGGGCCACCGAGAGTAAAATGTAATATGTAATGTGGAACGAGACTATATACTGACTCTCATCTCCACAACTTAACAGACGCATGGAGAAGAAGATGGCAAAGTGCCTAATAGTCCTGAATTGCAATGTGAGAACGACAATAGTTTATATTATTCATCACATGATTCTCGTCCTCCTTCTTTGCCCTCTTGATCGCATACTATAAAGCCTCGTCCTTCGTGTCCTGAAGATTTTAACACACTTAATATATTTCTTTATTCTTTTTGTTATTCTATCTTTCTAACGTAAAGTTAGTTTGTAGATGTTTCTTATGCAATGTTAAAATACAAATTATTAAATTTAAGTTACAATGTTAAATTCTATCTCATTATACCACAAAGACGGAGTCGGTTGCAAGGATTAGTCAGTGGATAACAAAGTAATGGTTCATGAGACCATCGGGTGGTGAGAGACCATCGATACAATCGGGTGAGCACCATCGAGTGGTGGGGATTATCGATACTACCGGGTGGTACCATCGGGTGAGGGATGATTAGGGCCACCTAGCGCTACTATATTAGGTGGATTGGTGGATGCGCGGCTTGGCAAGGGCCGCGAGTCCTGATTAGCACGGGCCGCGTGCGCGCTTACAGTTGATGCATAACGATGCAGGGATGATGGATTTTGTTGCCGTGAGGTTGCCAGTCACCCTCAAACCGGCATCTTCTCCCAAACCTTCACCCAACCTCGCAATGATGCCAACTCGACGGCTCAATAGCTACCGAGGACCCACTCTCTTGCGATTCTCGAGCACAGTTGAATAATGCGTATGTTACAGTATAACAGCGACGGCGATTTCAGTCTGACGGAGTTCTTCGAGAGCGATATCCCAAAGTATGCTATAATTTCGCACAGATGGGGAGCGGAGGAGATTATTTTTCAGGATCTGATAGACGGCACGAGCAAGAGCAAGGCTGCTTATACAAGTTTGAGCTTCAATGATATGCTTGACAATGCTGCAGGCAAGGCACATAAGAATTATGGTGAATCGCTACGCACCTTATTGGCATCTCTCACAACCGCGGGAGCAATGTTTGTGTCAAAAGGATCGTCCATCAATACGACTTCCCGCCTTTTCATCCAGCCCGCGTAAGCGAAATCGGTCCAAAGTGCTACCTCGTACATTAGCTGAAGAAACGGCCGATTTTAACGTCACTAAACCGGACCCTTGGACCAGCGCCGAATAGAGTGGCTGGCAACTGAGTGGCTTAGGTGGTAGGTGGCTGGACAGGAGCTCAGTTCACGGAAGTCGACCGACTGTGTGTTTGGGTGGGACGGAGACTGGTGGGACGAATCGCATCGGCCGGTTCGGGGTGCGAGAGCCAACGGGAGCGATCTCCGCTCATAACTCGTGTACCTACCGCCGCCGTCCCGTACGGAGCGCGGGTCGAAGCCTCATTTCTTCTTTGGGGCAAATACCCACCATGAATTCAATGTGGTGCCCAATAGCGCTTCGCTTGTAGATATTACCCATGCAAGAACTGAGACATTGTGGGACCCCGGTATGTCGACAGCAACCCGCGTTGTTGGTCACCGCCTGACGTACTTGCTGGTATTGCTCGCCCAGATGGTGTAATCGCGTCTTTAGTAAGTAGCCCTAACGATGTGTGCTACAGTTATCGAATCTAATCCACAGCACAATGGCTCCAAGGAGAGTCTGCTCTGCTGCACGCTCCATTCAACGCCATCGCATATCCCCTCATTCTCCTGTCTCTTGCACGCAATTCTCGGTAGTTTAGCCCCGAGCTAGACGGAACCCATGAGTCTCTCTCCAGTTCAGCTTCAAACTGCATGCAGCCCCCCAACTCCTTGGGATGCGATCTGCGACCTGATCGGCAGCTAGCGATTCTGTGCCTTGCTGATGCAGGGTCTACAAATTTGTGTGCAGCCCATTAGGGCACACGCATTGTACGAATCGACCTCAAAGCGTTGAATGAAAGCAGTACAAATCTACAGCACCGAAAGTCGCCCAATCCATATACCTACGCTAAACTCCCATGCGTCTTCCCACAATCCACTCCTCCTTAACTATTACCTTTGTATCCAACCACGCATGTTGCTATCTTCAGAAACCGTGGATCCCTGAAAGTAAAACTAACTCTACCACAGTTCGGAAAGGTTATTCCCCGAGACACTGTTGTGATCGCCCTTATTCCTAGATTTCAGCTAAGTCTCAATGGACACCATACATGCAAGCACCTCAACAAAAATGATAGACGGTTGTGACACCGCTATTGCGAGATCATGACTATAGGACGAGTGTATATGGGTAGGTCGATGAATCCACTTCCACTCCGTTTTCACCTTGGTTTAGGAATAACATCCAGCCAATAACAATAGAAATCCCTCTTACTGAAAGTTACTCAAATAGGCCGTCTTTACATGCAACGGGATAATCACCTGCAAGGCACATGTTGCCTGAAACTACTTGGCACTGTAAGCTTCCGTCACATCCATTGGAAAAGGATAGAAGCAACACGATATCCACTCTCAAGAAACGCATTTTTTTTCTTTGCAAGTGTGAACGTATTGCGACAGTTAGCGACCAACAAAAGATGGGTTCTGCATACGAGGAACGAGAAGTGGAGGAGTACTGGCGACAAGCCTTAGCGGATTGCGACTATGCACCATTCCCGGCACTCCCGCGGTCTGTGCAACAGCCAGTGCCTGATGGAGTGATCGAGCATCGGTTCCCACGGCCCCAGGAACAGTTGTTAGGCATCACAACGTCCACACTAATCCGCGCCGCATGGGCCTTGGTTGCCGGGCGAATGACCGACTCGGATGATGTCGTTTTTGGTGTCACAGTGTCCGATTGGAGTGCGCCTGTTGTTGGCCTTGATGAGATGACGGCCCCGACAATCGCGACGGTCCCAGTGCGCGTGAAGTTCGCTAGGGACCAGACGGTGTCAGAATACCTAGAGACGGTGCAGCGGCAAGCGACAGAGATGATTCCTTTCGAGCAGGCTGGGCTGGAACGAATTGCCAAGATTTTTCCTGAGAGTTGGCAAGCGTGTAGGTTCCAGACACTGCTTGACATCCAGATGCAGGAGAATTGCTCTGCTCGCGATCTGCTTGAGACGTGCCATGATAGCAGCCAGCGACAGTGGTTCCACCCGTATGCTCTTATGCTTGAGCTACAACTAGGCGCAGATATCAAGGTTACGGCTCGGTTCGACGAGAGGGCGATCGAGCTATGGACCGTGCGAAAGTTACTAGAGCGGCTCGAGTGTGTGATGGGTCAACTTGACGGCACAGCCCCCGAACAAATGTTGACAGGTATAGAGACAGCTACCCAGTGGGATATCAAAGAGATATGGGAATGGAACAGTACCGTTCCGGCGCCAGTTGAGCGATGCGTCCAAGAGATGATCCACGAGCAGGCTCGGGCTCTACCTAGTGCCCCGGCCGTGTGCGCCTGGGACGGTGAGCTGACGTATGGCAAGCTGGACCAGCTCGCAACGAGGCTGGCAGCTAGGCTTCTCGGCCTTGGTGTTGGGCGGGACACTCTGGTACTTCTGTGTTTCGAGAAGTCGATGTGGGCGACGGTTGCTATGCTTGGGGTGCTGAAGGCAGGGGGAGCTTTCGTGTTTCTTGACCCTTCTCTTCCTGAGCGACGTCTCCAGGCCATCGTTCAGCAAGTCGATGCGAGTCTGGCCCTATCCTCCCTCTCTAACCAGAGCCTGAGCTCACGACTGACGCAAGAGGTGCTTATCATTAATTCCCATTTCTTCGAAGACCAGGACGATCCAGCAAGTCAACGCGTTAACTGCTCCAGCCCCACGTCGGTCATATATGTGACATTTACATCAGGCAGTACAGGGAAGCCAAAGGGAGTAATGATAACCCATGGGAACATTACATCAGCCCTGTACCATCAGGTAGATATTCTAGGGTTTACGACAAAATCTAGAGTCTTCGATTTTGCATCATACAGCTTTGACATATCTGTCAACTACTCTTTAATGACTCTCGCTACAGGGGGTTGTTTGTGCGTCCCTAGTGACCAAGATCGTAGAAATAACGTGCCAGGAAGCATTGCATTACTGAGGGCCAATGCTCTGGTGCTAACCCCTTCGGTCGCTCAGTTTCTATCTCCAGAGGTGATGTCTGGGTTACAGTCAATGACATTCGTTGGTGAGGCTTTGTGCGTTGCAGACGTTAAGCGTTGGTGGGGTAAGGTGCGGGTTCTTAATCGATATGGGGTAAGTGAATGCGCCGCGGCAAGCACAATCAATTGCAGCGCATCCAGTCCCGAAGAGGCCATTCATATCGGAAAGAGCCTTGGGCTGGTGACCTGGGTTGTGGATCCTGAGAATCATGATTGTTTATTCCCACCGGGATGCATCGGCGAGCTACTGCTCGAAGGTCCGCTTGTCAGCCGTGGCTACCTGAACGACCCTGAAAAGACCGCGACCGCATTTATCGAGGACCCAGCATGGCTACTACGAGGTGCGCGAGGTTCGCCAGGACGGCATGGGCGACTCTACAAGACAGGCGACCTAGTGCGATACAGCGAGGACGGAAGTTTGACGTTCATTGGGCGGAAGGATACACAAGTTAAGATCCGTGGACAGCGAGTTGAGCTTGGAGAAGTTGAGCACCACATGCGGCGCAGCCTCCGAGACGCTGCGGACGCCAGTGTGGTGGCCGAAGTGATCACGCCAGAGGGAAGCAGCAATCCAATGCTGGTGGCATTTGTGGGTCTAGCCCAGGCAGCGGATGGCATCGATGAAGGAGTCAAGGCTGCCATGAGGAAGGTCACTGCCGGGGCGGAGGAGAAGCTAGCAGAAGTATTGCCGGCATACATGATACCAAGCGCCTACATTCCGGTTAATAAGATGCCGATGACGGCGACGGGAAAGACGGATCGAAGACGCCTGCGCGAGATAGGCGGGTCGCTCACGCTAGAGCAGCTGGCGGAGCTGAACGAGCCACGAGCTGAGCGGCGGCTGCCAACGACTGCAGCGGAGAGCCAGCTGCAGCAGCTGTGGGCGGCTGTGCTTGGGGTCGAGGTGGATAGCATTGGCGTGGACGACAGCTTCCTACGCATTGGCGGGGACTCGATCGGAGCGATGAGGCTGGTGGGGGCGGCGCGAGAACAGGGCCTGTCACTGACCGTTGCAGATGTGTTCAAACAGCCGCGACTCATTGAACAGGCGCTGTTGGTGAATGCCGATGGTGGTGGCGTCGGCGAGGGCCCCTTACCTTTCTCATTACTGAATAATGGTCTGGACAAAGATGCTGGACGCTCTTGCGCAGCGACACTCTTGGGGGTCGGCGCGGCCCAAATCGAGGACATTTTCCCGTGCACGCCACTGCAGGAGGGACTGCTTGCCATGACGGCGAAGCGGAAGGGCGATTATATCAACAGGAGTGTGCTAGAGCCGTGCTGGAGCTGCAAGACGGCGTCGACGTCGACCGCTTCCGAGTGGCGTGGGAGGATGTCAGGGCGACGATGCCGATCCTGCGGACTCGCATCATCGACCTGCCTGGGCAGGGCCTGGTACAGGTCGTCGCGAACGAGCAAATAGAGTGGCCAGAGGGCAACGACCTGGCGGTCTTTGTTGACAACGACAAGCAGCGGCAGATCGGACTCGGCACGACACTTAGCAGGCATGGGCTAGTCAGTGACCGAGATAGAGAGAAGACCTACTTTGTGTGGACGATGCACCACGCATTATACGACGGCTGGTCGATGCCGCTGATGCTAGACGAGGTGGAGAAGGCGTACAGACGGGAGAGCAGGGAGGCACTGGTTCCATTCCAAGCCTTTGTCAAGCACATCGCCAGCGTCGACAAGGGCAGTGCCCGGGCCTATTGGCAGGCTCAGTTGGCGGGGTCCGAGGCAACATCATTCCCGGCATTGCCGACACCTACGTACCAGCCGGTGGCTGACAGCACGCTGCGACACCACGTCGCAGAGCTAGAATGGCCTCGGAATGATATCACTGCATCGACGGCAGTCCGGGTAGCATGGTCGATTCTGGCAGCTCGCTATACGGGGTCGAGCGAGGTGGTGTTTGGGGCAACGGTGACGGGCCGGCAGGCAGCGGTGCCCGGCATCGAGCGTATGGCGGGGCCGACGATTGCAACCGTGC
>JPKD01001293.1:0-85088 GCA_000750935.1 Pseudogymnoascus sp. VKM F-4519 (FW-2642)
GTGGAGAGTCAGGTGTGTTTTGCTGGGGAGCAGGAGGGGGTGGTGAGTTTCTTTACTTTCTTTCCTTGTTTCGTTCTTTCCCTCTTTTTCCTTGGTGCGTTGGTGGTTCGGGGACGAGTTGAGGGGTGGTATGTTCTGTGCTAACAGGGAATAGGCTGTCAAGAAAGTCTTCCTAGACTGCGGCTGGCCAGACCTGAAAAACTTTCAGAGGGAAGAGTGTATCAAGTTGGCCGGGGAAGCGAGGTTGAGGGTCGTGGAGGGGTGGAAGGTTAGGTGGTTGGAGGGGGATATAAAGGAGGCGGAGGGGAGGGGGGATGTGGGGGATAGGGAGAGGTTGGAGGAGAGGTTGAGGGTGGTGAGGAGGGAGTATGCGTTTGAATGGGAGGGAGGTGAAGGGGGTAAAAGGGGGGGTGAGGAGGAAGGAGAGAGGATGGCTATGAATGAGAGGAGTAGGGTGAATGAGGTGTTTGGGTTGGGTTTGTGATATTTTTATTTTTAAAGTACATATCTTAGAAATATATTTAATTTTTTTAGAATTCCCAGATATATTTTCAAAATTTATTTCTTATTTTATTCGCAGACAATTTGAACTCAGCTCGAAAGTAATTAATACTACCCAACTTCCCCTAAACCTACATTTCTCTATGCGAGCATATATAATTTCCAAACAACCCCCCAAAAATGGGTTTTCATTCTATCCACCTCACGAACACCTCACGCCCGAGACCTCCTTAATACTCCATCCCCCAGCCCGTTTAATTTGATATAACTGATCTTCACCACCACCACACCCGCCAGCCACGTGACCCCCCGCCCTCCCCTTCCGAAAAAACCAATTGAAACCCCAAGCCCTTTTCCCAGACAAGAAATTAAATACTACTCCACCCCCAAGACTTTTTTTCAATCCACGTGATAACTCTGTTGGTCGAGAGGTGACACAGCTAACAACCAACCCGCCGCCGTCGCCGTCGCCGTGCGCTCCCGATCCGCGTCGTCCCGGTGGAGTGTGTACTTTTACTGCTACTGTGGTGTGGGTGTACTGTTTGTACTGTTTGTACTGTCTTCCTTCCTCCACAGCTGTGTGCTGTACTGGACCGTGTAGTTTTGCGTGGGCAAGGGTACAAAATCGTAAGGTAGCATACCAACGTAGCATGAATTACATAACCCCCCTCCCCGGCGCGGATATTATGTAAGACAGCCGCGGCGACACCATTCCGGATTTTTGCGAACAGGGAAGCCAGCCAGGCAACAGAGAAACGTACGATTCTGTTTTGGCGGCGGCGGTCGGACAGGGTCACGGGATGGGAGGGGGCTGGATCGTTGGTGTGACTTTTGATGGGGGGATTTTATGCATGGTATGGATGGATGGATGGAGGGAGCACTGAACAGTAGAGAGTAGGGTTGTACGAAGCAGTACAGCACAGTACAGTATAATAAAGTATGTAATACGCGGACAAGTCGTATAGAGTACCACCCACCCCATCGCACCACAGCGGCGGAGGAAGGAGCGGAGCGGAGTGTGGTCGGTCGGTCCTGTCCTGAGTTTTGAAGGGGTAATAGAAACTGCGACGGTCCAATTGAGGCGGCTGTATTGCCCATTGACCACGGGCTTGACCACGGGATCGGTGGGAGGGGAGAGGGTAATGTGACCATACTGTGGTGTATGCACTGGACGACCAACGGATGGGAGCACGCTATATATTGGCATATTACCGTCATGAACCGAGGGGATGGGATATGGGGAGGGGTGGAAGGGGTGGTGATGGGGTTGGATGGTATTGTATGGTATTGTATGGTGATGAGGGGGGGTATATGGTACGTAAGTGAGGGCGAGGATGGGGGAGGATGGGGAAGGAGGGTGACAGTAACTGGGGAAGAGGGGACTAATGCGGTGCTATGGTGCATGATCGGGGAGGATGGGGAGGGTATGCCGATGGATGATGGGTGATGGGGAAGAAGGGGATGGGGAAGTGAGGGTAAGGGTGAGGTGTGAGGTCCAAGAGATCTGTGTTGCCCTGCTGTATCTTGCTGTGCTGCTGCTGTGTGCTGATGTGTGTTGATGTGCCCTGCTGTGCCCTTGCTGTATCCCTGCCGGCAAGCACCGATATAGGGGAATAGGACAGGAAGGCAACAGCAGTACATTGGTATGATTACTCGTACTGTATGCTCAGTCGTATGCTCAGTCGTATGCTCACTTATGCGCACATTCCTTGGCTCACACTGTATTGAATCGTATCGTCCGTTTCCACGTATAACACTACTCCTCCTCACACAGTACCTCATACTTCATACCCGCCAAGTGTCCACTGCAGCTATTTAACTATTACTACTCTACTATACAGCTAGTTATATGCACTCTCCATTCCTGCACCATCGGCCTGTCTTAACTGCACATCCCATCGGACCTTTCCTTCCCTCTGCACGTCAGATCGACTGGGTATCCAATCAGCCCCCAATCCCACCCTCCCTTCTCCCGTTCTCCCCGGTCTGCTACTACTGTGCTTCTGTCTCTCCCCTCCCTCTCCTCAACTCCGCTCCTCCTTCTCTGCTGTGTTTCCCCCCTTCCGTCTCTCGCTTTCCCTCTTTCCCTGCCCTCTATCCCCCTCTCGTCCTATCCCCCTCTCGTCCTATCCCCCTCTCGTCCTATCCCCCTCCCCTCTTCCGCGTTCCCCCCGCTGCACCTACCAGATACGTACCGGCTTAGTACAATACATTACGATACAATACCCTAGCACGGCAAACTTTAAACGCTGTAAGCGAGCGAAGAGGCCGTTTAGTCAAGCTACCAATCCCCACTGTTTGTCCACTTATTACTGTGAAAATTGCTGAAGTGGACGGCGGGATGGGGTGCAAAAATGTGAATTTCCATGACTAACGCCAGGTCAATTCACACCAATACGACGGCAATAAACGCCCATACACGCCCACACACACACAATTGGAGGGAGTGGTCGTAAATATACCATACGGAGAGTAGTCTATACTTACACACCACTATAATTGACCACGCACACACACAATTCCATTTATACACACACTATAAACACAACTAACACAAAACTCTACTCTACTATACATAACTCTAGTCTATGCCATGCACACACGAGTACCCTGTACAACTTCATACGTGTGTACTGCTACTTCACACACAAGTCACTCAGACATCCACCTCCATCCATCCCATCCAACACCACACCACCAACCACCACCACCAACCACCACCAACATCCACCCATCACTCAACTAACTCATCTATCCATATTTCCATTGTCCATCCATCCATCCATCCAATCCACATACCACTATTTTCCCTCTCCTTCTCCTCTCTCCCCTCCTCCTTCATCTGACCATTTCCACCTAAAATCATCCCATCCCATACCAACTGACCATCCCACTTTACCACCTTACCTTTCCACTTCTTCCTTCCTCTTTTCTCCTCCTTCCACTCTCAGATAGTGCAGTCAACTGTAGAGAGAACTGCCAGAAATCCTCAGAAAAAAAAAAGGGCCCAATTGTCTATTAACCGGCGGCCCTTCCCTCTTGTGCCCTGATTCTGTGCCCTCTTCATTCAATCTTCAGTCTTCTTTTTATTTTATAAAGATTAAAGATACAATTCTTTAGTCCGTTCCTTCCCTCGTCATCGAACATATATACCCTATATGTACCTGTCTAGTACGCACGTATAGAACGTTGCGCTGTACAGTACACACAGGATTGTACGCAGGACAGTGCACAGAACGCACTTCAGTACGACCAAAAATACAAATTCAGTACAACATTCGCCACAATCAACGAGTACTCTGTTAGTCACTCGTAACCTCACTTCAAACCTCTCCGAACCTCTCCAAAACCTCAACCTCAAATCTTCCCGCTAGAACAGTCAGATCAGCCTTCTTTCCCGCCTCAATTCACACCACAACAACACCACCTACCTACTCACCAACTTCCTTCACCTCTCTTCCGGCTTCCCCGCTCCCAAGAACAACAC
The DNA here is from genome assembly GCA_000750935.1 of Pseudogymnoascus sp. VKM F-4519 (FW-2642). Lineage (NCBI taxonomy): Eukaryota > Fungi > Ascomycota > Leotiomycetes > Thelebolales > Thelebolaceae > Pseudogymnoascus > Pseudogymnoascus sp. VKM F-4519 (FW-2642). The sequence continues at coordinate 3,989 of JPKD01001293.1, forward strand.
CACCAACTACACCACCGTACCCTGCCTTCGTGCATATCCTTGACTAACACCGGTCTGCGAGGCGTGGCCAAAAACCGAGGAAAATCTTTTAAATCCTCGCTGCTCTTCTTCTTTCAACTCTTTTAACCTCAAACCATCTTCACAAAAAAAACCACCACCTTCTGACGCCATTAACCCCGCCATTCCCACGACCACAATCGTCGCGACCCCACCACAAACGAACCCCAATTCACACAATCCAAACGCAACCATAAACAACTACTGTGACACACCGACGGCCACGACAGGCCACGACATGGCCGTGTCGACGCCGGTGGCAGTGCCAGCACCCAGGCAGCGCGCCCCGGGGGAGAAGCAGATGCCGCTGCGGGAGGAGACGCTGCGCAAGAACACCGAGCCCACCTTCACCGCCGACCGCGAGGAACGAACCTCCTTCGCCTCGGTGAAAGAGGACCGCTCAGCAGTCGCCCAGTCCTTCATCGACTCGCGCATCTCCTCCTACGCCGCCTTTCCCGACGACGCAATCGACGAGAGCGACTCCGACCGCGCCACCTCCCCCATCTCGCCCACCGACGTCTCGCTCTCCTCCTCCCCCACCACCACCGATGACGACAACGAGGGTGCCTCGGCCGCGGCGGCGCCGGTGATCATCTCGCCGCCCGCCTCGGCCGCGCCGAACGTGCCCACGGACTCACAGGTTCCATCTCATTTAATGGCATCGGCGCTAGGCGCACCGCTAACGAACCCAGCGTCGACCCTGCACTCTTTCGTCTGCCCCTGCGATGGCTTCCGTGGCTGGAAGGAGATCCCCGTGAGGGGCAAGATGGCCAGCAGGAGCTTCAGCGACCTCCGACAATTCTCCAACAAGGGCTTCACCTGGGAGCCCACCCCCTTTTTCGCCCCCGTCCAGCCTCCCAAGCCCGTCAAGCCGTCGACGTTCCCGGCAGGCGAAGCACCGCTCGAGAGGCTGCCGACTGAGTTACTGGGTGAGTTTTTGCTCTGGATATATTTTTACTAGACGATTCTGCTGACACTATACTAGGTGCTATTATTGACCAGATGGTCGCGGACATCCCTCCGAACGGCCTGCAGCCACGAAACATCGACCTGATGGCCCTCCTCTTGACCTCGCGCGCGCTGCACTCCGCAACGCTCGCCACGCTGTACAAGCAGGTCACCATCCCGCACTCGACCGTCTTCCGCAAGCTCCTGCACCATATCAAGGAATACCCCGCCCTGGGCACGATTGTGCGCCGCCTCGACTTCTCGCACTTCAACCCCACCGGATCCGGCGTGACTGCGCGGCAGCGTGCCGAGACTCAGAACCTGACCCAGCAGACGATGCTCGAGTGCCTGGAGCTGCTGCCCAACCTCCGCGAGTTCCTGGCCCAAGAGCACATCGACGAGGAGCTCAGCGTGGATGTCCTACGCAAGCTCTTCAATAACCCGCAGCTCCGCGCTCTGGACTTCTGCGCAGCCTCTTCCGCCATCTTCCGCACATCCATGATGACATTTGTGCGCTCTCCGGACCTCCCGGAGCTGATGCCCATTACTCGCCTCTCCTTCCACGAGTGCACCATCCTGCCCTCGGTCGTCCTCGAGACGCTCCTCCCGCGTCTCCCGAACCTCACCCACCTCGACGTCGCGCGCACCCGCATGTCCGACAAGGCACTCGCTGCCATCCCCGAGACAGCGCGTCTGACGCACCTCAACCTGAGCAGATGCCAGTCCCTCTCCGGCGACGCCGTCGTCGAGTTTCTCACCACCCACCCCTCGGTCAAGGAGCTCCTCTACCTCAACCTCTACATGGACGCTAAGTCCGCCGAGCTCCTCGCCGAGGCACACGTCACATCCCTCCTCTCCATCCTCCCGTCCACCCTCAAATCCCTGAACCTCAAGGGCAGCGCTATGAACGCTACGCACCTCTCCCTCCTCGAGCCGCTCACCAAGCACGTCGAAGAGCTCGGTCTGGGTCGCAACTTAAACTACACCTCCCTCGTGCCCCTCCTGAAGCCACCACCAGCCACCAAACCCGATGAGCTAGCCCGCTGGGTCCCGCACGCCCTGCGCTACATCGACATCTCCGATTTCGGACCCGAGCGCATCGACTTCGGCGCTTTATTCGGCAAGGCCACCACCGCGCTCGACGAGCTCTCCATGCCACTCGAGGTCATCGAGGTATGTCAGCGCGTCTACGACCGCTTCCTCGACCGCGAGCGTGCCTTCAAGTCTGCAGGATGGGTGGTCAAAGAGGCGGGACGACGAGGCTGGCTCGTGCGCGATCTGAGTAAAGTCGATGGAGGCGATGATGGAGCGAGGTCGTGGAAGATGGGAGCGACGTACTGGGGGATGCGGAAGGTGCCTGTGGCGAGAGCGGAGGTGGGGGGGATGTATGGGCTTTATATGTTTAAGCGGTAGAGAGGGGGATGTCTTTTTTTTGGAGAATTGTTTTGTCTTTTGTTGTTGGTGGGGAAAGACAATGGGGGGAGGGGGAGCATTAAAGCATAGCATAGCATGCATGGAGCTGGGGAGTTATTTCTTTTTCTTTTTTGCGTTTGTTTTTCTGGCCTGAGCCTTTTTGGGGGGAGGCGCTGCATCGCGAAAGGGTATATGCATTTGGTCGGCAGCATTTGTTATCCTTTTTTGACACTGGAAATACCCCTTGCGAGGAAATACCATGAGTGAGGATGAATGGAGGCAGCAGCAGCTGGGGAGAGTGAGTGGATGGGTGGGGGTTTGCTGGCATCGAAAGCATGGCGAGCGGCGAGCTGAGAGGGGAGAGGGGAGAGCGTTTTTATTTTCGCCCTCTTAAATGGGGGGAGAAGAGAAATGAACAAAGAAGAGAAGACTGATGAGAGAGATGATGAGGAGAGTCTTTTTTTGAGATGTGTGTGTTGTGCTGCTGTGTTGTTGTGCAATGATCCCCGCCGCCGACCTTTGCCCTCTACTACTACTTTACTGCCATTTGTGCTCCCATTCCCCGCCATCCCAAATGACGAACGCAGAGATGTAATGATTGCTTACTGATGCGTTTGGATCTGGATATGGAATGGATGGATGGGAGGTAGTTGACAGCTTGGGAGAGCGCGGATCATTCTGCAGCCAGCTATGCAGTGGTGGGATGAGAGATGAGCTGAGATGATGGGATTTATTATCGGTGCGAGATGATATGGGAGACGATGATCCGGAGATCCTATGACACCGGACACTGAATGTTGGACATGAAGAGGGAGGAAAGACAGTCACCCACGATCCGATCAAGTCAAACAAAGATGGTGAGCCTGGAAACTCAAATTTCTCACTCGGAAGTCAAGAAACAAGCAACGAGGCGTGGATCAAGGTGGATGGAGAGGAGGTTCTGAGAAGCCTTTCCTGCCACGACTACGTTTCGGGTCGTCTATATAAATCACCTTCTGGTTTTTATTGGGGGTGGATGGAGGGTGGATAATGCTGCATCACGAGGATGGCAGCTCGACGTTGTGGCGGGGAAGGGGTTACGATGAGAGTCAGAAGACGGATACTTGGTGGTTGATGGAGATTGTTACGTGCCGGCTGGTATTTGTCTTTTTTAGGCACGCGCTGAGTTGGAGGGGGAAGGGGGGGTTTACTTTTTAACGAGGCTTTTTTTCTGCGGGTTTTTACGTTTTGCGCTGGGGGTACGCAGGCTGTGTGAGGGGTTTCACTGCTGTTTGTTTGGTTTGATGATGGGGTGGACTGATGGATGGCCTCTCTTCTCTAGGAGTATGGATGAGAAAATGGGATGGAGGGTTTAATTAGGGATAAATAAATATGGAAAAATTCTTCTCTTGATTGTTTGGTTCTTGTGGTGTGTTGTGAGGAGGTGTGACGATGTGTATTTTGTGAGCTAAGGGGGCCCAACTTCTGTCTGCTTGACTGCCTGCCCTGTTAGTCACTCCGCCAGCTATATCACACATATCACAAGTAAACGGAGAAGCCTAAATCATAATACAAAAGAATCTTCATAATCAAACACCCACCCCATCTATAATCTCATATATACATCACACCCTTCCCCACTCTACTGCTCCGAAACCCAGACGGCAGCCATTCCCATCCCAGTACCAACACACATACTCGTAACACCAATCTTTCCACCTCCCCTCTTCAGTCCACCCAACAGGGTGCCGACTTGCCTCGCACCAGTGCAACCTAAGGGGTGACCGAAAGCAATCGCGCCTCCCCCAGGGTTAATCTTCTTCTCATCCAACCCAAGCGCCTCAATACACCAAACACACTGACTCGCAAACGCCTCATTAATCTCATACACATCCACCTCCTCCTTACTAATCCCCGCCTTCTCCAGCGCCAACGGAATCGACGCCCACGGCCCAACACCCATCAGCAGCGGCGCAACACCCACCACCGACGCAGTAACGTATTTCCCCAAGATCGTCTGGCCGAGCTTCTCGGCAGTAGAACGCTTCATCAACAGCACCGCCGCGGCGCCGTCGGAGATCTGAGACGCGTTACCGCCGTGGATAGACCCGTCTTTGGCGAAGGCGGGTTTGATCTTGGAGAGGGACTCGGCGGTGACGCCGCGACGGATACCATCGTCCTTGCTAACCGTAATCTCCTTCCACTCATCCGTCTTGACATCCTCGAATTTAACCTTCAGCGGCACGATCTCGGCGTCGAACCATCCATTATCCTGTGCGTGCGCGGCCTTGGCGTAGGATGCAGCAGCGAAGGCATCTTGCTTCGCGCGACTGACACCACGGTCCTTGGCCATGGCTTCGGAGAGGTTGCCCATGCCGACTTTGCAGTTCTTGGCTTCGGGGTGAGAGTCCAGCAGCTCGGAGAACTCGGTCACGGCGCCGGGTCCGTATTGGAGGGACATGCTTTCTACGCCGGCGCCGACGCCGATATCGATCATACCCGCCGAAATCGCATTCGCGATATCCACGCACGCCTGGAGACCAGATGAGCACTGTCTGTTCAATGACCTGACGGCTGTGGAATCGGGGAATCCGGCGGCGAGGGCGGCGGCGCGGAATTCGGTAGCTCCTCCCCCCGGAGGCAGGACAGAGCCAACAGCGATATCCTGGACGAGCTTAGGGTCGATACCCGAGCGATCCACGACGGCGCGGAGGGCGCCGACGAGGAGGTCTGCCGCGGGTGTGTCTTTGAAGCCGCCTTTGCCGCCCTTGGTGAAGGGGGTGCGCAGGGCGGCCGTGATGACGATGTCGTCTGCGTTCTTGGAGAGGAGGGCGGCGCGGCCGGTGGGCTTGAGGTGGGAGGCTACTTGGCCGACGCGGGATTGTGCTGTGAGGGGGGCGATGATGTCAGTTTTGGGGTTTTTTGGGAGGACTGGAGGGGTTTTGGGGGGGGGACGAACCGGAAGACATGGTGATGGTTGGTATGTCTGTATTATGATGGGTATATAGGTGATGGGAGAGAGATGTAGATAAGATGTAAAGAACTCAGAGGAGAGGGAGATTTTTTATTTCTGACGGCGCACGATGGGTTTATAATGCATCCTCTTCGGACCGTCATGAGCACAACGTAGGTCGGGGAGTCCGCTCGCTTTTGGGCCGAGGTATGGGTGTGATTGGCTAACACGGTGAGGGTGGTGGGGCGAGAGGTCGATGAACACGGTGCTGTGTGGTCTTCACATGCTAGATGGTTGGGGGTTTGTCACGTGTTTGGGGGTTTTGGGTGTGTGAGGTGTGGTTTGGGGTGTGAGGTGTGGTGTTTGGGGTTGTGGGGTGTGGAGAATCACGTGTGGATTTGGGGAAAGGTGCCGGGAGATTAGTTGGAGAAGCTTCGGGGGTACGGGGGGAGATGCACGTGAGATTGCTTGGAAGGGCTTGGAAATTTTTGGGATGCTTGGAGGGCTTGGAAATTTTTGAGATGCTTGGAGGGCTTGGGGTTTTTTACAGATTGCTTGGAATTCTTGGATGTCTTGGACTTTCTTTGGCTTCGGTTTTCCTTGAATAGGCTTGGATTTCTTGCGATTGCTTGTTCGGACCTCTATGGACCCCTCATTTCAAAGACAGCGCATTTATAGACAACATTTTAGCCAGGAAAAGCAAAATCCTCCCATCTATTATTATGGCAAGTAATGTGCATGAAAGCCTCCTCCGTCTACCTAACGATCGATCGCCTCCATCTATCATGCTGCCGGCCTGTTTGTATGATGCAGATGCAGATGCAATCGTCCTCCCATGAAGAAAAAAAAGAAGAGAAACAAACGGATCCTCCATTTTGTAATAAGCTTGAGCAAGTGTAGATCTCATATCTCCCTTCTGTCGCTGGACTCCCATTAACGCCATGTATCGCTCGCTCGCTTGCTCGCTCTTTGGATGGCCGTCCATGTCGGTGCATCGCTGAGCCGCCATCAGTAAATCATTGAATGCCTCGCCTCACTCTTGTCGTGAGCGGGCTGAAGACGCATCACCACCCTATAAACTAATCATCGACGCCACGCTATCGGCTCTCTGACCCCTCCCTGTCACATCTCCCCACCCATCATCATCATCATCCTTCTCCACCAAACTCTCCTCATCCGCATCCTCAGCCCGCTTCAACCCTCCACGAGAATGCCCACTGAACCCATCGAGAAGGCTCTGGCTCGCCACATAGCTAAACCCGTTGAAAACATTCGATGGGTTTAGATCTTCCCTTGAACCCCAGTTCCCGCGCTCCACCACTGGACTGAGAGGCAGAGTCGTGAACTCGCTGGAGAAGTTCTCAGCCAGCTCAGGGTCGTTGATGAATGGCACGATGGGAGGGCTGACCTCGCGACGTCCCAGAGCTGCCCAGTCGATGTTCTTGAAGAAGCGGTGGGACTTGATGGTCTGGATGTCACGTGGGCCGTAGCCAAGGCGCTTCTTGGGTTCCTTGCGAAGGAGGCGTGTGAGCAGGTCCTTTGTCTCGGAACTGAGGTGGTAAGGTAGCTTGAGCTTGCCGTGCACGATGTTCTGCATGATGATGTTCTTGTTGTTGCCGCGGAAGGGAGGGTTGCCAGTCATCAGATCAAACCCCAGTGCGCCAAGCGACCACCAGTCGACAGCGAATCCATACTTCTTGCCCTGCACGACCTCAGGGGCCATGTACTCAACAGTGCCAGCGACAGTTGCACAGCTCTCGCCATCGAGGGCGACTTTGGAGAGGCCGAAATCGGTAAGTAGGAGGTGGCCTTCAGAATCCAGCAGACAGTTCTCAGGCTTGAGATCACGGTAAACGACACCAAGGTTCTTGTGGAGATGCTCCAGTGCAAGGACCAACTCCGCCATGTAGAATGCAGCACGGTCCTGGACAAAGAAGCACTCAAGCTGCATGTGGGTGAACAGCTCGCCGCCCTGCGCATACTCCAGAATGAGATACAGCTTGGCCTGGTCTTGGAAGGCATAGTAGAGCTTCACAATGAATGGGTGTCTGTTGATGTTCTCCAGGATTGTGCGTTCCGTCTTCGTCTGCTCGACCTGTGACGTATGCACAATGAGGGTCGCCTTCTTGAACTGCTTCTGCGCAAACAAACGCCCAGTTGAAATCTGCCTGACCAAATGCACCGTCCCGAATGTGCCCTTGCCCAGACAACGAAGGGGCTCAAAGTCGGCAGCCGACATCTTACGGTTGGTATTTAGAAGTTCTGGATCATACTCACCCGGCTCAAGGGGTACGCCGAAATCCGCACCGTAGTTATCTCTCTCATCCCAGGTCGGGAACCTGCCGTTGGCAATGTAATCATATCCCCCCGTCGCACCAATCGTAACCTCATACGTGCGCTCACCCGAGTCACTATCACTCTTATCCGGTGTAGTATAACCCGTGCTGCTCCCTGGCGACCCCTTCTTGAAACGGTCCTTGACACCATTCACAAACGACTGGCTGCGTGACTTTGCACCGTCGAGATTGAGGTTCTGCAGCTCTTGTCGCAGCAGGTGCCCGATGCCGCTCATCTTGGTTGGCGATGCTGAGGAGGCCGTGGATTGGTTGGATTCCTGCCGGACCATGGCACAGCTGTTGTTGCGGACCATGTCTTTGAGGCCCGACTCGGCTGGCGCAGGCTTGGGGGTCAGCGTGTGAGGGCGAGGGGTATTGAAGCCGGAGTTGTAGTCTGAGTCTTCATCGCCAGAGGCAGCGGGAGTATGGAAGCCGCGGACGGTCTTGGTGGCTGTCATAGCCTTGGTCTCGGTTGACCGCATGGTTGGATCGTTGTTGTAGGTTCTGTCTCTCGACTTGCTTGTGGTGTCGCAGTGTGTTCAGGGTGATTCAGCTGTGTTCTCGAATAGACGTGATTATTCAAGGTGCGCCACGTCTGCGCTCAGCATCTACTCTAAGGTGCGATCGATCAGTGCGTGGAAGTTGCTCGTGGCCGGTTGGAGGTTGCATCTGGCAGTGCAGACTGGTGTGGGAACGTTGGGTGGGCGAGTGTTCGAATTGCATTTGCTGTTGGGGTTCGTTGTAGTCGGAGTCCTGTTAAAGTGAAGTCGAAGTGAAGTCGAAATAGTTCGACACGTACTATTATTCACACCAAGTAGTATTGGGGGGTGAAGTGAAGCGTGAGGCTGGGGGGAGATGGGGGAAGCAAGGCAAGGCAATAGAAAATAAACGCGGGGGAATAATTATTTCTACCTTTGAATTTCGGCTGGGGAAGGCAGACTTGTAAGACCGGTACGTACCATCGCACTTTACTAGACGACTTCACTGCATTTACTCTAGGGGAGAGATCTCGAACTGCAAGGTACTTACTATTTACGTACTAATCAGCTCTACTCGTACTGTAATTGGGAATAAATGGGAAGGAGTGGAGGTACCCCACTTGTACTCCACTTCCAAGCCGGCGCGTCATTACTATAGTTTCTGTATAAGTAACTTATAGCAAGTTATAGTGCTGTGAAAGTAGTAAAAGTGGTAAAAAGTACTTAGAACCAGGGCGGATTACCATAGCCATTGAGCCTACCACATGCCGCCCTAGGCCACTCAAAGGCCGCTCCCTCAGCCAACATCAGCCAATATCAGCCAACATCCACCAACAAAATTCCAACATTACACCAAATACTCCAAACAAACGACCTGAATAAGAACACATATGAGACCCTCAGCTCTTGGCCCCTTGGCTTCTAATAACAATCCTAAGTATGTATATATATATCTCACAATTATTACTCTATCTGGTCTTGACAGCCGAAACTATACGGTATACGGGTACTTTACTGTACTTCATTAAACGACTTAGGTAACTCTCTAAACTGAGTCGACCCATCTTATTCATGCAAATCATATCCATGTCCGAATGTCAATATCTTTCCCATTTTCAAAGGATCTCCAAGCCCGATCATCCCCGTCATACTGATCCACCCCCAAATACAGTAAACGTAACGTACTTCTTCCCCAGGCGTCAAACTTCTCCAGGCTCCGCTCCAAGCTCTTCAAGCTCTCCAAGCACAAGCCCTTCAAGCTCTCCAAGCAAGTTAAGCAAAGTTAAGTCGTTCAAAACAGGATATAAAAAGCGATCCGGCCCGAACAAACCCAATCCACTCTCTGTCATATCCCATTCTCGCCCCTAAACAGCCCTCAACTCCTCCCCCGTCGACTCATCGTCCTTATCCTTAACCTTCTTCTGCGTCTTATTCCCCTTCAGCGAATACGCCGAGACCCCAAGATACGCCAACAACATGACGCCAGCAATAACCCCCCACGCGATCTCGCCGCCCCTCGAGTTATTAGCCATCTGCAGCCCCAAACCCCCATTGACGACAGCCAGGATGATGATCGCGCGGCCATACCAGCAGTGCAGCAGGCCGAAGAGCGTGCCCTTCCCTTCACGTCTGTAGAGAAGATGGTGTGCAATCCCCAGGAATGGCTGCACTAGTATGAGTCCGAAGATCGCGGCGCCAAATAAAGTGTGCGTGTTATTAAAGCGCTGCGAGGGTAGTCAGTATGCGCTTCTTCAAACAACCAAGATCCAACAGCAGCATGGGGAAATAAACTCACAATCCCATACGTCCCCGAGAACGTATACCCAATCGCAAACGCCGCAATCACCATCGACGTCCCCACCACCTGTATGAAAACATGCGCCCACACTCCCCCCCAGCGCAACCTCATCAAGATCGCCCCAGCCGGATACACAATCAACCACGCCACGCCCATCAGCGTCCCATGCGCCTTCAACAGCCTCTTCCCCAGGGCAATATCAAACCCACCCCCCTGCGACGATGGCTGCGTGACCGGCTGCACCGCGCCCGTGGCTCCGCCCAGAAACGGATTCTGCGATACCCCCACATTCGCGCTCGCTAGGTCCAGCGTGTAGATACTGTGATCATCGTGTTGGTCGAGCGCCTGCGCGAGATCCGCAGTGTTGAACGCCGGGCCCTCCTTCCAGGAGCCGATGAAAGGCGAGGAAGAGCTTTGAACCTGCAGCAGCACTTCATCGGCGCGGTACTTGAAGTTCGCGACTACGGTGGTGGAGTCTGCTTTTGAGCCGGCGAGGAGGGTGACGGTCTTGCTGGTGCTGTGCTGGGGTTCGAAGTGCCCGGTTCCGTCGCGGGGGGAGACGGTCACGTTGCCCTTGCCGTCGGTGTAGACGGCGAAGATGGTGGCGCCGGCCATGTGGGTGCCGATGCCGATGCCGACATATTGGTATTTGGCGGGGAAGGAGACGGAGATGAAGATGTCGCCGTGTTGGGTGCTGGAGGCGACGGTTGATTGGGGGATGCCGACGGAGTAGGTGATGCCGGTTGTGGGGGAGAAGGTGGCTAGTTTTGCGAGGATGGGAGATGCTGGTGGGTATTAGCTTTGTGTGTTTCCATTGATGGCTGTGATGAATAGTAAACTATGAGATGTGAGGTGAGGCTATCGAGAAAAAGCACCTACCCAATGCCGCAGCAGCGACGAAAAGCTGTTGGATCTTCATCTTCCACGAGTCTCAGAGTCAATCTCTCAAGAGATTCCTGCAGATCCCGTAAAGCTCGATGGGATGATGAAACTATATACTAATCAAGCAATTCCACAGTATCACCATAAATCGGGTAACTCTTTCACACCGATGTTAATTTCGATCTGGAATCTGCCGTGCCGTGTTACACTATCACAACCCGTGCAGAATTTCTTTCTCACAGCAGGTGTTGAAGAAATGACCAGATGTTATTTTCCGTATGCAGCAGGCCCGGTCAAGGTAGCACAAAACAATTATATCCTGACTGAATCAGTGTCTCTGCGTTTTTGTTGTCGAGGCAATATATTATACCCAAAGCATGTGCATAAGTGGCGCTGGCTGATGAAAGTGATGTTTCGGATCCGTCCCAAGTTCCAGCACAACCAATACACTGTCTCGACTTCAGGCGCGTACTCGAGTACCCTCAACTGGAAATCGATGCTTCGCTAGGAATTCGTAAAAATCGCTTCAGTAACAGCCAATGATGTATAATAGAACCAGAAACGAAACTTTTAAAAATATGCAGAGCAGAGGCTAGATATAAATCTCACCACAACAGCTGCATCCTCCCCGAGACAACCAAGCCCCTTGCGTGATAACAACTTATGTTATGCATCCCCAACCCAACCTCTCCCACCCAGCCTGTGCCTGCACCCCTGAACCCCCTCAAAGAACCCCCATTACAAACCCAGCTCTCCCTCTCTTATCGCCGTATACCGTACACACTGCGCCCCCCCAGCCCAAATAAAGTAAACCCACCATCGCAAATAAACATCACCCTAGCACCCACGTCTCAACCTAGATCTCGGCAGTCATCTTCCCCCCTCCCCCAATCAAAACACCCTCTTAACGGCGCGTCCACTCCAACAGCGAGGCCAACAAGGGGTAAAATACGTCAGCAAGTGGCTTAGGGGGCGGGTTTGTGATGCCTTTGTAAGCCCGTGGGCGCGCAGCTGAGGGGGGGGACGGACTGTCAGACGTCAAACGCCAGGACTCGAAACAATTCGAGAGACACGGAGATTTCCGCGATCGTCGGGTTCGTTAGAGTATTTGTATTTGCTGCGGGTGGGGGGTGGGGGTGTGCGGTGAGCGGGTTGGTGGTGAGCCAGCGGGTGGGTGCGGTTCCGTGGGGCGGTGCTGGGCGGTTGTGATGAGGTGAAGGGGTTTGTGCTGCGGCGGTGGTCGGTGGTCGGCGTTTGGGAGCTTGGGGGGAGCTTGGGGACGGCAGTGGTGGTGGGTTGAGGCGCTCGAATAGGAGGGTGGTTTTTACGGCAGGGGATGGTAGGACGGATCACGTCAGCAGTGATGTGTGGTGATCAGATTGGAGATTGGGAAAGATCGTTATTGCAGACATGAAACGGGCAGTTACACAATTACGCGCGTTTTGGTGTGTTTAGAAACGGGGTTTATTTCATTCGTTGAATAGCTGGAAACGGGAAAAACAAAGACAAAAAGCGGACTCCTCCTCGCCTTCCTTTATATACGAATCAATGAACACCATCCGCCCCATCGCCTCCCCCCCATGTCCACTCCCAAGTGTCCCCATTTCTCCTTGTTGAGACTCTAAAGTGAGAGAATCGTCATAAAAAAGCATCAGATCTCTCAAAAAAAAACAAGGAGTTTTTCCACGTAATTTGCGTACTATGGACACAGAAAGGATAAAGAAAAAAACACCGCAGATTTAAGTCGTTTTCGTCTCCATCATCTTTTGAATTCGTCAAAAACAAACAAACATTTTTATCCCCTCTCCGATCCAACTCAACAAAGGCGCTGGAACGTAAACAGGAGCTGAGAAGAAAATTCGTCAAAGTAGATCCGATGGACGGCAAAGCAAACAAGTTGGAAGGCTCAGATCCGCTGCGTTGGTAGTGTAAAGAACGAAAGGCAAAAAGAAGGAAACAAGATATCGGGTAAGATACAGTTGCATGCTTGATCTCGTGAGTTGTCGCTTTTAGATGCGCGCTCGCGGAGGCAGAAGGCGATGTCTATTTTGAGAAACGTTGCTTTTGTCTGCGCTGGGTCGATCGATGTGCGCTCGGTGCGTGTCGGTCATGTATGCGAAGTGAAGGAGGCACAACATATGAGATAAATGCAAAACAGTTGCTGAGGCCAGGGGTAGCCCTCGAGAGAGCCACGCCGTCCGTCAGGCGTATTTATTATAGGGCTGAAAGGTGCACGCAGATAATCTGTGACAGATAATCCGTCGTGCGCGTCGAACAGGTAGTTTGGTCGATTGACGCAAGAGATGATACTCAAACACAGCCATTGAGGGTGAAGAAGCATAAACTTGGAGATCTCGGGTCAAATTCGACAGTGGATGACAGGATTAGAACAAGCTGCGAACGCGTTTGTGTCCATGAGACTCGCCAGCAAACTTCCGCTTCTTGTCTGCGCCCTCGGCAGGCGACGGGCTGACAATCAGCTCGGCCTTGCTGATCTTTGACTTGCGCAGCGGCGTAATCGGTGTGTTCGCCGCCGCGAGCCTGCCACCTTTGATGCCGCGAATGGCCCCCTGGCCGTAGCGGCCCGAGAAGGCTAGACTCTCACGGGACGCGGAGTTGCGGCTCAGGAGGGAGTGACGGTTCTGGTTTGATCGGAAGGCTCCGACACGGCCTGTGAGATGAGTGATCAGGGGATGGGCTTGGTCCTCGCTGTTGGCTGTGCTTGGGCGGACGGGGGTGGAGGAAGGCATGCCAACTGTGTTTGAATCGCAGCTGTCATCCTCATCGTCATGTTCATTGGCGTCGTCGTCAGAGCTGGAGTCGCCAAAGTCGATCAGGTCGCCGATATTCCATATATCCTCGTCATCCACATCATCTTCATCGAATGACGATGACGGGCAGTCTTGGGTCATGTTTCCATTGGCGGAAATACTGACGAATGGGTAAAAAGCCTCCGGAGGTCCAAGAGCTTGGCCACCCAGGTTGTCCATAGGAGTGTACAAGGCGCTCATCATCAGGTTGGCTGAATTGCTGATCATGGGTGACATCTGCTCCATGCCAGAGGCGTCACGGTCATCCTCGTCTATGGTCATCATGCGGCCAGGGCCAGTGACCGAATCGGTGCTGTGCCTGCGGTTGATCCGTGCTCTGAACATCATCAATCTCTTTCCGCGGCTGTCCAGGACAGCGAAAGGCTTGTTAGCATCAGTGATCCATGATCCAAGCTTTGGGCCAGTCCGCTGAGGGCGATACTGCTTGCGTTGAATGACTTGGATGTCATCATCTGAATCATCTGAATCTGACGCATCGGAGGACAAACCCCTCAGGACAGTGCGAGCAGGTAAGAATTGGGCCTGTGGCGGCAAATCCTCTTCAGTAGTTTCACCTTCATCAGCTGCAGGAGTCGTGTTAGCATTATCTCATGAATTGTGTTTCGACGGCACCACATACTTTCATATCCACTAGAGCCACAAGAGCTTTCGCTCTTATTATCGTCGTCATCGACTTCCTCTTCACCCATCTCGTCGTCTTCCCCTCTGAAGTCCCAGTAGGACCCATCATCACTTCCCGAGTCGTCATTGTCCTTGTTCTTGTCATTTTCGATGGTGCGGCGGAAACCTGGGTCAAGACTACCCTGATCCAGGAAGATGTCGGGGAAGATATTGTCATCAATATCAGACTCCACAGTTTCACTGTCTGACAGATCGAAACGGACACGACGGGTGACCTCGGGCTCACTCTCATCACCTGACCCCATCCACTCCGCCGCTCCACTCAAGATATCTGCAGGAGAAGCTTGGTCCGTTACCTCCTCCGGAAAGAGATCCGGCCCATCCTTCAAGGAATCATATGGGCCCCAGAACTCGTCCTCGTCGTCAGCTGGCTGAGGGTTAACAATATCATCCTCCTCCTCGGATTCGATGATTGCTTGTTCCTCAGCCACCTCCACATCTGGCTCATCTTCTTCTGTGTCGCTGATGAGATCGACGCCAGAGTAGTCGTCGTCTTCGTCCGATGTGAGGTTATTCCGGGAACGCTTGGGCGTCTTCTGGCCCGTATGGGAAGTGTTCGGCCTTTGGCGAACGTTTCGAGACATTATGTCTAATTTTTGTGCGAATATATAGGTTTTGATTAGGGTTTGGTGTATGCAATATGCAGGTTGCAAAAGTAGCGGTGAATCTGTTTGGACAGTTGAATGGTCTAATATTGTAGCTGGAAAAGGCAAGAAATCTTGCAGTAGGTGATTGTAGAATGTGGATATGAGGTGTATAGTGTGGTATTAGGGAGTGAGAAGAGACTCGACTGTAGGTGTGGTTGAGGAGTCGAGGTGGTGCGGGGTGTGAGAGTCGAAGTCGGATGGGGGGGAAACGGTGAACTATGCGGACTCGGGGCGAGCAGGGCTCGAGTTTGGTAATTGTAGTAGAATAGACTCTTGTTCAGACGTAAGCCGCTCTGAGGCTTGTAGACAGGTAAAAGTCTGTTATCTTCGTCAAATATCGAATAGTGATTGAATGTCTCGGTGGCTGAAGGACTGCGGACACGCTCCGATCGAGCATGCCCGCAGTGGGCGTTCACAGCTCAGCGATAGCCTGCGGCATGATTCTTGACGAAGAGTATAAGTTGGGGATGTAATCTTTTAGATTATGTAGTTCGACTTCGTTGTCTTGGGGTTTGGGAATGGGAATTGGTGGTTATGAAAGAAGGAGGGGAAGGGAAGGGAGAGAAGGGAAGAAGTTCGTCAGGGTGGAGCTGGGCCAGTATGAATAATTCTTCGCTTATGGTGGTACATGGGTACATTCTGGTATATTTGGTAGAGTCGGGGGGCGGCAGAGGTTAATTGGGTACATTTGGTACATTTGTCGTTGACTTTTCGTTTTCACCCCCGCCTGGAGCCGCCTGATTGGGTCTTATCGCCTCTTCACCGCCAAAACTCTAACTTGCCTAGTTGCTGGCCTTTTCCCAACGCCTGCAAGTTGATTTTTGAGAGTCCTAGTACAATCTGTACTGTACGGAACTGATTTACGGCTTCTACTACTTCTACTATAGACATATCATAGCAAAAAAAAGAGATTTGAACTCTCTTGAAACACTCGGACGCCGACATTGCATCCTGCACAGTAATTATTCAAAATATCTCCATAACTCCATTGTGTCTCAGCTGTTCGTGCACACGACAAGCCACAGGGTTATCATGCCACTCCTTACCCTACGGTGCAGAGGAGTGCAGTAGAATGCTACTATACATACCCTCCATAGGTATCACGATACGCCGGACCATGTACCCCCTTGCCGTTTCTCTGTCCACCGACCCGTTTCAACACCAATTTCCCCTCTCTCGTGCATTCGGCGTCACGTCACACACCTCTTTCGGGGAGGAGACAATCGATTCCTCCACGCCCATACAGAGCACTCACCAACCACAAAGCGCCTACGTGGTGATCCGTACACTGTCGTCCCCTCAATTACTCCTTCCATGATCAGGCCATCACCAACATTTACTATGGTCCGGGTAATATCATGAAAGCGTAGATCAACACCTAGCTTCTATCCCCAACTATACCCTTCCACCTCCCTACTCTAGTAGCTCACCGAAGATCACTCTCACCCTCACCCTTCCCCGGATGACCGCCCCTCTCGGCGCCTTCCCCTCGAATTCACAAGAATCCCATGTTTCTCCCCTCCCTTCCCCCCTCTGAATCAGGAGAGGACAGAAACCACTCCGCGGCGCCCAGGTAAGTCACGCCCGCACGCCCCTCCCTCATGCATCATCCACAATCGATAAGGAAATTTCCCTCGCCTCGCCCTACCACAGCCGCCGCCGCCCCTCGCCAATCGTCCGAACTGCCCAAAACTGCCCCACCACCACCAGAGCTATGACACATGTTCCGGTTTCATGGAGCGCGACGCCGCGGCCGCGCGGTGATGTGACCACGGCCGTGTGTGTGGCGGGGTTGTGGTGTGTGCCTGGCTAGAGCTTGTTGACGTCAAGTGCGCTAGGAAGGAGTCGTGAGGTGTTCGATTTGGGGGTTGTTGATAGCGCGTCAGGGAGTGTTGATGCGGACATTTTTAGGGGCGGCTCTGGGCTGGTGCGGTGGTGGGGTGGGGGATAGGGGATGGTGAGGGGTCGTGGGGTGAGGTGATGAGGGTGGTGCTCGAATGGCCAGGATCGTGTGTTACGTCGCCGCCGCTCATGCGCTGCCTATTGGAGACACCGAGGGCTGATTGCCTCCGAAGACTCATATAGAAGTGAGTATGACAGTTGGATTTATATTTTGGTAGTCATACTGTCATCTCGAGGACATTTATGTCACAATGGCAGTCATCTAGAATATTTACAATTGGGTCTGTGACAGAGATGCCACTGCTGCCTTGGGATGAATCATACCATGAGTCCCCTATGAGTTGGTAATACGTATTTGCCCACGGATGGTGTCAGTTAGACCTATACATGATGACGAGGAAGAAGTTGGCTTTACGGAATATTCTAATGAGGAATCCTAAACACACCTACAACAAGTATACTGCGGTCGTCCCCCTCGCAGATGCCTCGATATATAATACCTGTAGCTCCACGTACCGATTGCAGGAAAGAGACGCTGGATGACCTATACCAGTAATGGTAACAGGAGTATATCACGACGACAGAGACTTGATTGGTGACAGCATCATACCACGGTGACAGAGATTTGGTCGGCAACAGAATGTCGACAACAGTCTCCATTCGCTTTCCACGAGTTCTTGTTTCGACTTCCACGTTTATTATATCAACTATTAATATAGCAAAGGGTTACAAGGCAGATTTCAGACCATATTTTTTAAGCACATCCCGTTGCAAGCTCTTGGTTCTCAGCAAATGCGATCGATCGGGCGCTTAGTTTAATATTCTACCCATCAAGCATCAAGGGCATTCCAATTGTATATTGTGCAATAATTAGTATAAAATCAAACAAGAGGGATATGATGAGTTAATGCATTAAACCTTCGTTCGTAGGGAATACGAGGTAAGTAAACAAACGCTATATTTACATCTACATAGTTGCTTTACTCTGTATCCATCCACGGAAATAGACCATGGCCAACATTGCACCTGAGTTTTATTACATGTCATGATTTATTATCGTTATTTCAAATTTCAAGTATATAAATTTAGCGATTGGATATATCATCCCTAAACCTCACCAGAGGATAGATACATTGTAAAAAATATCAAAATCGGCATAGAAAAGCTATAGTAGAGAGTGACGACGGCTTAAACAGCCCGTTAAAACACCGGACCCAAGCCCCCGACCCCCTATTCACCCACCAAACAAAGGAAAAAAGCAAGCCCAATCGTATACTACATCAATTCCTCCTGGCACCATCACAAGTCTCAATGAACCGATAGATACCCTCCACATAACCCGCATCCTGGTCATGCCGACTCAGACCCGGACTACCCCCCTGTCCAAAATACATACTCTCCGTCTCGCTCAGCTCCTCCATCGTCTCATAGCCATCCGGCGACGAGAGCCAGGGGTTATCGCCAAACTCGTCAAACTCCTTATACTCACTGAGCTGGTCATACTCCAACTCATGACCCGTCTGCGACCTCAAAGACCCTCCAGGACTGGACAGTGCCTTATCAGTGGTACTAGCGAACGGGAAGAGCAGCGCCAGATGACCCCCATAACTGGCGTCGAAATCGGGATCCTGCTGGATGATCCCGCGACGGACGCCGATCTCGTCGCAGAGGCGCTCGACGGTGTCGGCATCGCAGCCGGGGAAGCGGACGCGCAGGATCGAGCCAGGCTCGAGTGTCACGCTGAGGTCTCCGAGCGCGGATAGTCGCCTCAGATCATTCATAATGGCCGTGAAGTCCTTGAGGGCACGTGCGAAGTCGACGGAGAGAACGTCGAGGAAGCCGTCGGTGTTAAGCGTCGGTGCCTCGGCGAAGTGTGCAGTCGGCAGGGCGGCGGCGAGGGGGCTGAGTGCCGTGACGGTGGGGTTGAAACGGAAGTCCACGAAAGCTCCGGGGGAGGCCTTGGTGACAGATGACATCTTGCGGCTCGTCTCGTCTTGGAGTGCGCTAATGGTGCGATAGCGCTTGTCACCACGTTCGGTGAGTCCGTCGAATTGGGCTTTGTGGCCGGAGAGCCAGAAGGCGCGGACGGCGGCAGAGACATTGTTCACGACTTGCGCTGGTGCGGCCGGAGTGTGAGAGAAGTATCTTGCCCCGCCTGTTCGTCCGCCTCCGAGGCTGTATCCGCCTGCTGTCCTGGGGAGAGCGCCACCCGTAAGGTTTGGGCGCAGTGTCGAGCAGAACGGAGCGCGAGTGGTGGAGCGCAGGATGGTCGTGCCGATGGCTGACTTAGGGAACGAAGACCGGTCGAATTTGACGCCATTCGCAGAGCCGGTGCTCATAAAGCGCCGGACGGTGGCGTTGATCGTGCTGTGCGTTGTGTACCATCTTCCCTTGCTCTGGCGCAACCAGGCTGCCTTGCTGATGGGGTGTCTCGGGGTGTTTCGAACAAGGATTGGGACTGGCTCAGATGAAGCAGTCGCAGTGCGCTGGGCTGCCTCTGCGAGGCGCCTCTTGATAAGTTGTGAAGCCCGTATGGCATTCCTGACTTGCGTGTTAGTGGGGGATTCACATGAGAAAGCCAGTGCAAGCGGCAATGATGGGGTCTTTCGATTTGCTTACTTCAGAACGTTCAAGGCTATAGGAGCCCATATTCCACCGGAAGGTGCCATGATTGATACACCTTATGTTCACCAAGGTAAACGTAAGGTTGTTTAAACAAGAAGCAATTCGGGGAGGTGGGAGTCAACATTCCGCCACCTTCCGGGATACGTCACATGACGCGGCCCTTAGCGTACCGACTAAGGGACTTGCGCTAACCGACGGCGCTAGCAGACTTCATAAACTTTTCCGAGCTTTCAATTCTCCTTCGCTTTTGTTGTCAACGCAATATTCGATGATGTTCATCGACAGCTCATGGTGGCAGCTGCTCAATGGTAAGATAACTCCCATACTTTTCCTGCGATCAGTTCTTCTGTGATGAGAACCTATCAACTGAACAATCCAACTCTTACACAATAATGGGGATTAACCACTCTACGGAGAACTCTGAGCTTTCAACTTGGTCCCATTGATAGTTACCATTTACTGTCCTGTGCAGCTGGCTAACTTTCAATTTACAGACGCTTAACAGCTCAATTGTGCACTGTCACCACCCCCACAAAAAATTCAAAAGGTTCGTTCAGATATTTTATTATTATTATACAGTGCAAAACGCACATCCGGTGTGATGATCAAGTGACAACTATAGGAATTCCTCATTCCGAATATATCATGTAGATTCTGTCTTCAGTTTCAGCCTTGTCTGACCTCTCTTAAACCTATTGGATTTATTATTACATATATCTCGGGACTTCTTGCTGACAGTTCTCCCTCAGGTACATTACTACTACTCCTCGCCATTTGCCCTGCGTTTTCCATGACGAACTTTGAACGAACGGGCGGACAGACTGTGTCCACATTGCGAACTCACGAAACACAAAGAGCGTACAAACTCTTTGGAGCTAGCAGTGATGGATTGCATGTTGAGAACTCGTCAGCTGATACAAAACCATTCATACGAATTGGCTTCACAAACGAAACTTGGACTCTCGCTGACTCGTCCAAGGTACATATACACAGATCTCTTCACTTTTCACATGGCGAGCACTTGCATCATATGATGATACTTATTCACACTGTTTGAGGCGGACTTCGGTCCGTCGCTGAACGCATCAACACAAAATCTGATTTAATGAGGTATGTCATGCAACCTTTCCTGAGTTTACGATCAATGCTAACGTACATTCACAGCCTGAAAGATGCTTTTGCTGTCATTCTTTTCAAAGAATATATATTTTGCATCCATGTGCACAAATAGCTAACACCGACGTGTTGCAGGTATTTCACAACGATCAAATTTTCTTGTCACATCCAAATGGTAAGCTCACATTTCCCCGGACATTGTTAGGGCTTCCGCTAACAATTTCAAAAGATTCAAATATTATCGACAAGATGTCAAATAGAATCAATGAACATAATTTACCAAACGTTACTCCTTTATATGACTTACCTGGATATTGTGACCTCTAATGTTTGTAACCCATAGATCACATTGTCTTGACTTGGGGACGGGTTGGCCAAGTCCTAACCAATACTACTGGACATCGCACTTCAGCCTTACCAATAGCTTAGCTTACACCTAAGATCTGTACCTGATCTCATTTGCTCTCTTTTTGGTGGTATCGAAAGACAGGACGAGAGGGTCGATCATGTCCCTTGCCGGGTTGTGTTGTCTCAAGCTACTCCCATACAAGGTATGAGACAATGACAACAGGACAAGTCTTGATCCTGCGAATAACGATGTCTCTAATGCCATCGTCGCATTTAATTTCTCTCAGAAACTCGAGTCTCGACAGTCAACATGTAAGATCTTACATCGCGCTCCAGCGCGAACTTGAAGCAGCTAAGCGTTGACTCGCATTGCGCATTGACCAACAAAGTGGAGCTATGCAGGTCCGAGCTTCTGGAGGGTAAACCAGCGTACCACCTTACCAGCGGGCCGTCGGTGGTCAGCTCCAGCCCATGAGTGAATAAAATCCCCCCCAGATTCCAACATCCCTTCCACTTCTGTCACATTCTCCCATCAACACCATCACCGAAATCACCTCTCTGGTAGTATCCTGCTATCTAGTGTTATTTTTTTGTATTTCCGAATAGATTTTTGAAGCAATTGGAGAGAGAATGTCTACTCGTAAGAGAAAGGCTGAAGACGAGGAGCTTGTTGCGCTTCCTTCGGATGAAAGCGAGGAGGAAGAGGAGTGAGTTGTTTTCATCCTTAATATGTTTCTATGACCCTGTCCATCACATACTGCCTTAATTGGGCGCCGGGAACTCATAAATTGGCTTGATTTTATCATACAAGCCGTTTTAGACAGCTATCCACGCCCTTTGCGCCGTGAAATGCGCCGAGGCTCTGTGACATCATCAGCATCTTCCAAGAACATTGACTAACAAACCACTCATTACAGATACGAAGATTCAGAAGATGAGGCCCCAGGAGGGAATTCCGAAGAATCCGAGGAAGATGAGGATGCCAGCGGCTCCGAAGTGGAGGAGGAGGTCGAAGGTAAGAAACATCATAAGCACCGCCAAGCATACTTCCAAGACCGCCAATATCGATGGCCGCTCGCCCTAGCCGCTTTCCATCATGCAATTCCATCCAAACACTCCAACTCATACATTTGTCATCTTCTAACTGTTCATTAGAAGTTGCCCCTCCAGTGAAGAAGCGCAAGGTCGTCGGCACTGCAGCCTTGACTGAGGAGAACGGTGATGAGGAGGAGGAGGAGGAGGAGGAAGCCGAGGGAGACGATGAGGCTGCCAAGGGCGAAGAAGAGGAGGAGGAGGCTGAAGATGAGGAGCCTGCCGTTTCCGCCAAGAAGACGAACGGCGCTGCAGCTCCTAAGAAAGCTGAAGTCGAAACGGTCGACCTTGACGACGAGGATGAGTAAATGAAATGACTGCTGTTGATGAGGGCGAGAGGCTGGCGTTGCTACTGATTGGAACTTGGAGGATATGGGACATCTATGGTGGATCTGCGTTGCTAAAAGGAAGGAATGGGGGTGGGATCTTATTCAACATTTTGCTATCATAGAGCTAAAGAAAGTGGAGGAATCAAAAGCCTGCTGTCTTTACCGCCTTGTGGCATGGTTGCTATTGATGATATGCTTACGCCGCTTCTAACTCCGGTATCTTTCTCTTGCTTATATCAACAAATCAGTAAGTTCCTTGGGGTGCCGTACACCGATTTATATTTGCATACTCTGCTTTCCCATGAGTTAAAAGGCAGCCGAGTGGCTCTTCCCTATTTACACATCTTTCTGATTGTGAAAGAGTTTGATGAATAACACTGCAATTCGGCATGGTGTTTGAGGGCTTTGTTATTGGGTTAAGCATGCTATCGCAATGTCTGTTTAACCAATCACTGCCATTCCCATTCACCAGCCTCGTCACGTACTATTAAGCAACCTCTTCGTTTGCCTCACCTGTCTCTTTTATTTTCATTCCTTTCCTATCACCACGATAATATCACGACAATCCAACGCCAATCATGTCAAGCAAATCGCCTAAAAGCAATACCACAGTCATAGACTCAGAGGAGAATCTTCTATCTCTACTTGACAGCATTTGCAGCCTTGCAGTTGAGCCTCCCTCTCTGTACATCAACTTGGAGGGAATCGCAGTTGGCCGCCGCGGCTCCATATCCTTCCTCACGCTCTACATCGTTCCCACCAAGAAGACCTACCTCATCGATATCCACAGCCTGAACGAAGCCGCTTTCTCAACCACCTCCGCCAGCGGAACGTCATTAAAAAGCATCCTCGAATCTCCAACCATCCCAAAGGTTGTCTTTGACATCCGGAACGACTCAGATGCCCTGTTCAGCCTTTTTCAGGTCTCTGTCGATGGGATCATAGATCTTCAGCTTATGCGGTCCGCAGCCCGTGGGAGGCCTGCGGCAGGCCTAGTGGAATGCATTGAGAAGGATAGTCCCTTCTCTGTTCGTGAGAGGATTGAATGGCGCCGCGCCAAAGAGACTGGCTATCGATTCTTTGGTCCTGAGAAGGGCGGCCGGTTCGAGGTTTTGAACGAGCGGCCCATAAAGCCCGAAATGATCCACTACTGCCAGTTGGATATTGTGTTGTTGCCGGGCTTGTATGGTATTTACAGCGCACCGCTGAAACGAAGCGACGAGGCATCTTGGCAGGACCACATCCTAGAAGAGACAAAACGTCGAGTTAAGCTGTCGAAGAGCCCTGATTATGATACGCATTCAAGGGGCAAGGTCTTTGGGTGGGATGATGGGTATATTTGTAAACAGATAGATTCTTGGGCTTCTGGCATTATTATGGAAGCAGAGACACTCGGATATTTTCTCGGCGGAAACAGTCAGGGGGTTACTGCTATGAGGGCTAAGGATTTCCCGAATAATGCGGATGGCCTTAAGGAAGATAACGCTGAAAGGCTAGGGGGTGGATGTCATGATGGTTATAATGACACAATTCCGACTTTATGAGTTGACAAAAGGTCATGATCATGGCGGCCATTTTTAATGAGAAACCCTTTTTGTAAATTTTTATAGCTAAATAAAGATATTTACGAAGTATCAGTTTAGCAACAACAGATGAAATGATTATATTTTTGACTAACGGTATGTTATCAAAGAAATTATAGACCACTTAAACGGACAGAGGCAGCAGTTAGCAAATAAAATATAAATATCACTTACTGGTTGCCGAGCTCCCTCTCTTGGAGGATCTTGAGGTGGGTCCTCTCCCCCGCGTGAACCCCGCAAACTATGCGCCCCTGTGGGCATCAGCACGGCCACTTTCCCCATCAAATTCTAATGAGCTAAGCTTGTCACCACCGTACAATCATCCAAGCACGGAAGTATGTATGCGCCCATCCGTCCCTCTGGATGTAAGGTTCTATCGCGCAGCTCCTGAGGGTAGGTAAAGTTTACCTTTTCTCCGAGAAGTCGCTTCTCTCCCGCGTCCCTCCCATCATCACATTGCTTCCCCGCGACAGGGCATTGGCCCATCATGAGTCTCCCCGAGACCCTCTGGTTCATCGCGCGGAACTTCCCCATCTACCCCACGCTGGGGATACTCACCTATGTCCTCTTCAATGGCATCTACAAATCGATCAAGGGTGCGTATTTAGGGCCGCTGTCCGCATTTCCAGGGCCGGACTTCGCGGCCATGACGGGGTGGTACAAGACTTTTATAGAGCTCTACCAGAAGCGGTCGTGGACTACGCACTTGCGGGAGTTGCACAAGGTTTATGGTGAAGCTCCCCTGCCAATCGCTGCTGAGGATATATCTCTAACTCTGTCACAGGACCTGTTGTTCGCGTGGGACCAAACGAGGCACGAATATCCTACCACACCAGGCACGGGCGAAGCGCTGACAATTGCAGCTCCATTTCGATCGACCGGAAGCATACTACGATATATATAACTCTGCGAACCATTGGGACAAAGAGCCGGAACAATATCATAGCTTTGGTTTGGATCGCTCATGCTTTGCCTCGCTGAAATATGCGCAGGCGCAGGAGCGGAGAGATGTCCTTCTCCCCATGTTCTCTCGCCAAGCTGTTACGAAGCTCCAATCCCTCGTGCAGAACAACGTACGTCCCCAAACCGAACCTGACAAATTGGATACCTACTTATATCGTTCTTGCAACAGATTGACCGCCTATGTGAGGCCCTGGAAGCCAACGATGCCGCGGGCAAGTCTTCCGACCTTTTCTACGGCCTCCGGTGCTTCTCTTTGGATACGATCCTACAATACTGCTTCAACCTATCTATCGACGCGCTTGGCGCCCCCGGATTCAAAGCACCTGCCGTTGAAGCCATGGAAGCCTCTCTACCCACCACAATATTCTTCAGGCACTTCCCTGTGCTCCGCCAATTCGTGCAGAGCCTCCCGATCTGGATATCAATACAGCTATCGCCAGCGACGACAGGCTTAGTGCGTTTACGCGCTCTTCTGGGGAGGCAGGTTAATCAAGTCATCAACAACCCGAAGAGTCTAGACGACAGCCCGCACGAGACCGTATACCACCGCCTCCTAGACAAGAAGGCGAACAATGGCAAAGTTTATGACCCGGAGACTTTCTACGAGGAAGCACAGGCGCTGATATTCGCCGCTGGTCACCCCACGGCGAATGCGCTGACGGTGGGGATATTTCATGTACTATCTAACAATGGCATCAAAGAGAGGTTGGTGGGGGAGCTACATGAGGGGTGGCCGGATCTGAACAAAACGCCTACGTTTGAGGATCTGGAGCAATTACCATATCTCACAGCTGTGATAACGGAGTCTCTCCGCATGAGTCCTGGCATTGTCTCGCCGCTGCTGCGCATCACCCCGTTTGGCGGCGCGACTATTGGTGGCATCAAAGTCCCGAGCCGGGTATGCTCTTTCGTCCCTTCTAGGAGTCCCCTTGACACATAGCTAACGCGATCGCAGGTCATAGTAGGTATGTCCGGCACCTTCGTCCACGAGAGCGAAGTCCTCTTCCACGACGCCAAGACATTCAACCCCGACCGCTGGCTCGCGGACGACTCAGCGGTGCTGGAGCGCTGGCTCGCCCCCTTCTCGAAGGGGCCGCGCATGTGCATCGGTCAGAACTTGGCGTATTGTGAGATGTTCCTGGGGTTCGCGGCGCTGTTTAGGAGGTTCGATTTGAGACTGGATGGGAATACGGGGAAGGATTTGAGGTATAGGGAGTGCTATGTGCCGCAGTTTTTGGGGAAGCATCTCGCGTGCTTTTGTAGGCCGGTTGAGAAGTAATCACAGTTTGAAGCTCAGAGTCGATCTCCACCGATATGACTGTCCATCAAACGTGGATTTTGAGGCTTGAAGTCGCACTCCGTGATGACTGTCGCATCGACCATGAATTTAACTTTGCTACTCGCTCATCGTAGCATCGTCGCTGGTGTTCTACCATGACATCACAGGTTTTATGAGATCGTCGTAGCTCATAGCCCTTCAGACAACTTGGCCTCTGTAATGGCGAAACATAGACCTGGATCATCGCTATTCCCAGTTTCTGCCAAACATGCATGAAGTAGGCTATACGTTGCAAATTTAAGGCCAATTACCACTTGCTACAACTCTCAGTTGGACAATGAACATATTTTATTGGTGAAGTTCAAGAATTGTGCGCCACAAGTGGCACAGCAACCCTGACCAAAATGTGGCACCCTGAGCTTGTTGACAACCCCGCCGATGATGTCACTGCTTTGTTTGCACTGGGAGGTACGTACAAGGACAGGATGTATCACATCACGCAAGGTCAAATACATCATCTGTAAAACCGTTTGGCATCTGTGACTTTACTCCTTCATACTTTTTTCCTTTCCCACTATCTAAATCCCATATAATTGATCGTGGGTTTCCTTAATTATCGACATTTGAAGAGAAAAAGATAGAGAGGTTGACGAGCGAGCTATATTCTCGCCGAGAAAAGTTATCATGAAGCTCTTTGCACAGCTTCTGACCTTGGGCCTCGTGGGCCAAGGTGTAGTTGCTAGTAATTGGTTTAGCAAGTCCAGTAAGTTTGATCAGGACCGTTTTTTGTTACAAAAAGGAATATACCCTTCATCCTTTGAGCTTTGAGACAGGAAGGCTTCGTTCTTCAAGCTATCAGATAGCTGTTGTGGGCAGCGATGTCGATTTTCGTGTGTCGTCATTGATATTTCACATCACCAACAACATCAATCACGACGCAAATATAATAGCGGATTCAGATTGCTAACTGGTTCCCTAGTCTACAACAAATGGCACGAGACCGAGCTCGAGAGATGGCTCTCAGACCATGACATTCCACACCCGACTCCAGCTGATCGCGCCGATCTCGAGAAGCTGGTGCAGGACAACTGGCATTCGAAGATTGTGTCGCCATACAGCGACTGGGATACCACCCAGCTGAAGGCGTACCTGAATGAGAGGAGCCAGGAAGCTGCTAACGCGGCGGGCGCCAACAAAGAATCTCTGGTTGATAGCGTTAAGAATTATTGGTATGAGACCGAGGAGAAGGCTGAAGATGCCTTTTCGAGCGTCAAGGACTGGATCTTTGATAGGTATGTTTGCTACCAACTATGATGGAGCTTGAACGTCAATACTAACTGTCATTAGCTGGACGGATTCTCAATTGAAGGCCTTTGCCGACAAGCACGGAATCCCAGTCCCCCAGCCACGCAAGCGTGATGATCTCCTCCAGAAGATCCGCTACGACTATGAAAGCGTCGCAAAGAAGGCTGGTGACAGCGTTTCCTACCCCGGTAACTGGCTGTACGAGACCTGGTCTGAGTCCGATCTTAAGGAATGGCTTGATACCCATGGCATCCCAGCACCACAGCCAGCCACCCGCGACAAGCTTATTGCCTCTGTCCGCCGCAACTCCCGCCTCGCTACCCTGAAGGCACAGTCCTCCATGACCAAGGCCCAGAGAGAAGCCCAGAAGGCCGCCGATTCTATCAGCGACTCTATCATTGCCAACTGGGACGACAGCAAGATCAAGGAATGGGCAGACAAGAACGGTGTCAAGGTCCCACAAGGCTCCAAGCACGCCGAGCTCCTGGCCATTCTCCGCAAGCACCGCGCAAGACTGCTCGGCGACACTCTTTCTGCGACCGCTGCTTCAGGCTACGGCGCTGCTACCTCGAAGGCCGGCAACCAGTGGGCGAAAGCTACTGAGGATGCGCAGCTGAAGGCTCAGGAGGCATTCGACGCCGCTATTGCTGGATGGAGCGAGACTCGCCTGAAGGCATACCTGGACTCCCGTGGTGTTCCAGCTCCCCAGAACGGCAAGAAGGATGAGCTCATTGCGGCTGTTCGCAAGCACTCCCACAAGGCCGCCTCCGGATATAACGCCTGGACTTACGACACCTGGACCTTTGATAATCTCAAGTAAGTATATTTGCCTCAATTGAAAGGATCAGTTGCTAATGCGTCACTTAGGAAGTGGTTGACCTCCACCGGCGACAAGCAGGCGAAGAAGGCAGCCAACAAGGCCGGTGCCACCCGTGATGACCTCCTCGCCGCCGCTCAGGCTTACTACTCGTCCGCATCTGCTGCCTCTGGCGCATCATTCGCAACTGTAACCTCTTACCTCGCCGCCGCCACTGATGCCGCGAAGTCCAACACCTTCGACACCTGGTCCGACTCGGAGCTCAAGGCCTACCTCGACACATACGGCGTCCCAGTCCCACAAGGCAGCAACACCAACGAGCTCCGCGCATGGGCACGCAACCAGGCCAACTGGTTCCGCCACGGTACCACTACCCCACAGGGCACTCTCTTGGCGAAGGCGAAGGAGTACTTTGACTGGGCATATAACCAGATCGTGGTTGGAGTTCAGAATGGAATCCAGTCTGCGCAGTATGAGGGCACCAAGGGGAAGAATAGGGCCCAGGAGGCCGGAACGTACGCGAAGGATCGCGCATATGAGGAGAAGGAGAAGGCGAAGCACAGAGTCCAGGAGGAGCTATGAATTGGAGAGCGATATGTTGGGAACCGTTGGTTTCTTATCTCATGTGAGGGGAGAAGAGTGTAGGAAATATATATTATAGGAAGTTTTAGCAAGATGAGTGTGGTAACACTACGATTATGATACGGAAAATTGAATGGCGTTTACTTTATTATCGATGCCTCTTGATCGGACGTGTGACTTTGAAATTTAAAGCCGAATAATGCTAACAATAGATCGAAGCCGGCGTTGAAATAAGCAAGGAACTGTGCGATTGTTGGTTGGCGATAAGCGCTCGGGAGGGGATGGTTGCTGCGTCAACCGCAACATATGTTGACCTACCTGAACCATCGGACTGACACAAAGTGCCAATCCACGAACACGTCGCTGGAACCAACTACCTATCTATCTCCTCGAACCACGACTTTCGTTATGGAGCCTCCTCCAAAGCCTCAATCCGCGCTTTTCCAAGTGTACCTGCGCTTACGACCTCCGCCAGCGCCAAACTCGCTCTACCCAACATTAACCACTTCGGAGCGGTTCGTCACGGTCGAAGAATCGAACGAAGGTGCCCCGACGCATATCACACTCAACCCACCGAATGATAACAGGAGGAGGGCGGTAGAGAAATTCGGTTTTACGCAGGTGTTTGAAGAAGAGGCCTCGCAGCTGGATATTTTTCATGGAACGGGTGTGATACCCCTCGTTGAGGGTGTCCTTGCGGCAAACGGCGGGGATGGGAGGGATGGCCTCCTGGCCACTCTAGGGGTGACGGGGTCAGGAAAGGTGAGACAACGCGCCCTGAATTTTATGCGTCAACAATACTGATGTGAAGAAGAGCCATACGATCCTCGGATCTCGCAGTCAACGCGGTCTTACACAACTTGCTCTCGATCTCCTCTTCCGCTCTATCTCGAACAACATCCTCGACCCCTCCACAACATACTCTCTACATGCCTCTGTAGCCGCCTCAGACCCTTCAGAAGCACAGGTCCTCTCCTCACAAGGCTTCCTGGACATCATCTACGGCGACCAATCGTGCGCCAGCCGCGCAACCTCCCGCGCTGCGACGCCGATGAGAGTACATACCCCCTTTCATATCCCCGGTTCATTCCCCCGTCCCTCCCATTCCCCCCACGAGAAAAGTTTCTACCCCATCCTCCCACGGCTCAGTAGCCGCACCGGAAGTCCCAAAAGTCATGGGCTTGCCAGGCCACTTACCCCGCCAGAGCCGCACCGCGCACAAGCGTCCGCCCGGACACCTTCTTACATGAAATCCACGAGAACCTATGCCACAAGACTCCCAGGCCAGAAAGATGCTAAATTCCAACTCAAGGGCGAATCCATCCCGCCAACCCCTAGACGACCCATGCCCCGCTCAGCGCCCACCCCCGCCTCACCATCTATCGAAGATATCACCCTCCCTTCCGACCCCGCCACCGACTACGCCGTCGTAATCTCCATGTACGAAGTCTACAACGATCGCATCTACGACCTTCTCACGCCCTCCCCCCGCACACCAAGCGTCAAAGAACCCCGTCGCCGACCCCTACTCTTCAAACCCACCGAGGCCAGCCCAGAGCGCAAACTCGTCGCCGGCCTACGTAAAGTCATCTGTGCCTCTGCGCGCGAGGCCCTCATGGTCCTCGAAGCAGGACTGCACGAGCGCCGCGTCGCCGGGACGGGCAGTAATAGCGTCTCCTCTCGCAGCCACGGCTTCTTCTGCGTAGAAGTTAAGAAGAGGTCGCGCAACGCCAGGGGAGAGGCAGGGCAGTGGCGCGGAAGCGCGTTGACGATCGTGGATCTTGCCGGGAGTGAGAGAGCGAGGGATGCGAGGACACAGGGCGCAACGCTCGCGGAGGCCGGCAAGATTAATGAGAGTTTAATGTATCTGGGACAGTGTCTTCAGATGCAGAGCGAGCTAGGGAATTCGACAAAGGTAAGATTTGTAGCTCCAATGCTGTTATTCTGCACATGCTAACCTACACAGCCCAACCTCGTCCCCTACCGCCAGTGCAAACTCACCGAGCTCCTCTTCTCCAACTCCTTCCCCTCTACCTCCTCCGGATCTTCACACGCGCCGCGCCCGCAGCGCGCTACCATGATCGTCGCTGCCGACCCCGTCGGCGACTTCAACGCCACAAGTCAGATCCTACGTTACTCTGCACTAGCGCGCGAGATCACCGTCCCGCGCATCCCGTCGATCACGGCATCCGTCTTTGGGGGACCGCCGCCGCGGAGCACTAGCGGGAATAGCGGCTCGTATCAGGGACAGCAGGGCCATGATGAGAGGGCTACGATGGAGAGGGCTGCGATGGAGATTGCGCGATTGAGTGAGGAGATGGATATGTTGAGGGCGGAGGTTGTGGCGGAGAGGGAGGGGAGGGAGGAGGCCGAGGCGAGGCTGGTGACTGCGGAGGAGAGGGCTATGGAGATTGAGGCTGTTGTGAGGGAGGAGATGTGGGGGGAGATGGAGGAGAGGTTTGAGACTGAGTTGAAGCGCTGGAAGGCGAGGTGGGAGGAGGAGAAGGAGAGGGGAGGTGAGCATCTTGACCGAAAGGTTGAGGTTCTGGTGAGGGGTCTGGGAATGGAGGGAGAGGGGAAGGAGAACCACGAGGGAATGGAGGAGCTGGAGGAGGAGAATCGCGCGCTGAGAGCTATGGTGATAAGGCTACAGAGGGAGGTTGGAGGAGGCAGCCCTACGAAGAGGACCGGGGAGCCGAGGGACGTCCTGGGTCATCTTGGGACACAAACGAGTCCGGTAAAGGGGAAGGTGAGGAAGCTGGGTGGCAGGAAGTGGGACTTTGCCGCTGGTGAGGAGGGAGATGAGATCTAGAAGCTGCTGTTGTGGGTTCCTCACGCAGGTTTCGCTGTGGATTTGGAGTTCTAGATACAGGTGCGGGTGCTCTCGGCGCTTGGTGTACGCTATATTTCGTGTACATGTTTGTGTTGCTGGTCATAATATATGAGCGAGATTTCTAGTTAGTCGGTCCGACGCTAATTGCTTACGTTTTTACGGTGTGCTCCGTATTTCTAGCCTGTGTGTGGTGATGCTCTCCTTCCTTTGTGGGGGAAGGCAGGTGGATCAGGGGGGTGTGGAGAGCTTGCTTTTGTGGGATGACGATTGAGTTTTGTTGATTTAGAAAACCCCCACGCCCCTCCCTACATAAATGGCCGGTGTCCCGGCATTAGGTCCTCCTATTTCTAATGTAAATATAAAAGTCTATATATTTTGAGTTAGTAACTCCCTCCTTCAATAATGTCTGGGTTTGCATTGACTTCATAAATGCGAAGTTGATGCGTGCGGCTGTGAGATTTCAGGGGTGCTTGAGCCCAAACGATACCAAGCCAGTAATAACCTAGACGGGACTCAGCTCCGCGCGTCCAAGTCAACTTAGTTGACTCGCAAATAATTCCCTTCTAGTCAAGCTCTGCCCAACCACCCCCACAAGCGTAGAATTAAACACCTACTTTTGGTATAGTATATTTATGGCATTGGTAATTTGTTCGGATGTGTGCTCCAGGACTCCGCAGCACTGCCTTGATCGTGGGCTCGGTTGACTCGGAAGAGATTGGTGATGATCGTTGATGAGCATACATAACGCGAAGCATAACGCACTAACTAGAGAATATGCACACTTTCTTGGATCGTGGCATTGGAAGTGTGCTTCAAACGGCCCTATTAGGTAGGTCAAAGAGCCGATACAATATAATTATTTTCAGTTCTCACATGTAAATGTAAGGTTTCCTGCTAGTTCCTGATGGTTCCTGAGAATCATCGTCCGCGTGATACCCCATACCCCATATTGTAATAGTACCCCGGCGCGCTAGCCCTATCCCAACCCAGCGTTCCATACCCCGCAAGTGAGTCCGCGTGCGTGCACATGCCGAAAAGTTAAACCCCAGACTGTCAAACCCAATCCCCATATTATATCCCAGTCTTCTGTTTTTTTTCTTAACATGTGAAAAATTATGGCCCCATAACGAGAAGAAGATTGCGCGGCAATGGGGACCCATTCATATTTCTGCCCTTGGGCAGACGACGAACTGGAGTATATAAGAGTGTGGGGAATCCCTGAGGAATGTCAGTTGGAACAGACAAGATCAGCATCCTACGGCCTTCATCTCAGTTCTCGCCATCCCAAAGAAAACAGTGCCTCTGCAATTAGCTACTCGGAAAGATGAAGTGCTTCACTACTCTACTGAGCTATGCCTCATTATTAGCTTTGGCTTCTCATGTCTCGGCCGTGCCAACCCCCGAGATCAGCCAGGCCATCGAGGCGCGTCAGGCCCTCGAGGCACGACAGGCCCTGGAAGCACGACAGACGACTGGCGTGAACTCCTCTAACAACAAGAATACCATCAACCCAGCCACCGCGATCTATCCCAAGAAGGCTGCTGGAGATGCCCCTTACTCGGTAGACGAGAACACCCTCCGCAGCGCCATCTACATTCCATCGACGTTCCAGTATGGCAAGACCGGAAAGCAACCCGTGCTCCTGGTTCCCGGAACTTCGCTTCCAGGAGGAGTATCATATTCGAATGCCTTTGGAAAGCTGTTGGCTGCTTCCACCTACGCAGACCCAGTATGGCTCAACATCCCCGGCTATAGTTTAGGAGACGCGCAGGTGAATGGTGAATACGTGGCCTACGCCATGAACTACCTTTCTGGCGTCAGCCAGCAGAAGAACATCTCTGTGATTTCATGGTCCCAGGGAGGCATCAATACACAGTGGGGCTTGAAGTACTGGCCGTCGACACGGGGCGTCGTGTCCGATTTCGTGGCTCTCGCCCCAGATTTCAGGGGCACTATTGAGGCCGACTTGGTCTGCAGCGGATTGACCATTGCGCTCTGCACACCATCGATCAAACAACAAAGAGACAAGTCGAACTTCATCGCCACGTTCCGAAGCAACGGCGGCGATAGCGCATATGTTCCAACCACAACATTCTACAGCGCCACCGATGAGATTGTCCAGCCAGAGTCTGGAGCTGGCGCGTCTTCTATTATGTTGGATGCTCGCAATGTCGGTGTCTCAAACAACCAGGTCCAAGATATGTGCCCTGGTACCATTCAAATTGTTCTCCACGAAGGTGTTCTGTACAATGCAGTTGCTTGGGCTCTCATCGAAGATGCACTCACCCATGATGGACCAGGAAACCGCTCTCGATTGAATACCGCGACGCTATGCTGGGCTTTGGCTGCCCCAGGTCTGAACGGCATCACGGGTGAAAGCATCTTGCTCACTGCTGTTCCCAACATCGTCGCGTACAAGACTCATGTTTTCACCGAGCCAGCTATTGCGGCATACGCGAAATGAGGGGGGTAATCAGGCTTGAATCTTAAGTGTTAAGACTGCTGCAGTTGGTTAATCACTTCACTGGGTATTAGCTGTTGCCGAGCATTGTCAAGCTCCTCCCAACGTAGAACTTGGGAGCGATGAGCGTTGGAACTGGAGGAAGGAAACGAGCGACCCGCCACCAATATACAGAGTAGGCAGGCGCAATAGCTATGCTATTGAGTACATATTATGAGATTATGAATAAAATAAATATTATTACATACACATACACAAGCCCGAATAAATCACTGTCTCTACCTATCGGGAATTAGATGCCACAGGTCTGGCCTTAGTTACATACACAATAATTAACAACACAATTCGGCCGAATGGCCTCGCCTGTATTTACTACCAACACATACGATACCAGACGCTTGCACAAGTTGTCGTCAAATATTTCCTAACTATACAAACTGATATTCCCACGTGCCCCCGCAAGTTTACGAAGTACGACTGATCAGATCAAAGCCAAGGAGCCAAGAAACTCCGAATTACCGGCAGTATTGCCCCTGTAACCCCCGCACTCCCCCGCGCTCCGTCATTCGTGGTTAATGGCCTCCTCAACGGAGAATTAACTTCGCGATTATCCATCGCCCATCTTTAACCCGAGATAAACAAGTGCTCGCTGGAAGCTCAGGATAGGAGCAGGCGCAAGACATGGGCAGATCATCTAAACTCCAATTCTTAGCTGCATCATGCATGGATCATATGGTGCAATCTCGGTGCACCATCTTCACCGAGGGCTCTGGCGTGTAAAAGTTAAGTGGCTACGTGATGTAGTAAATTGTCTATATAGTCTGCAGTTTTGACCCTCACTGACTATTCAACCACGGCAAGTTAAGTTTTGCCCAGGGCGTGCTTCATTTCCAAAAGTTTTTTGGAGTGAATCCTCACGCAAGTGGCTTCCAATCATGCGGACCCCAGTTTATCTTGCCCTCTGCGGCTTGTTTGCATTGGGAACGGCTTCACCCACTACCAATTCTGGCTCCTCGAGCGCGGCAACTGTGCATTGGCTTGGTGACAAGCCGGCGCACAACCTTGGAACAACCTTTGGTGTCCCATGGGCACAGGGTCAACACGATCCCAAGAAAACTAAGTTTACCGTCTCCAGCGGATCCAACCAGGTCGATCTCCAGTCATGGGTGACCGGCTACTGGTCTGATGGCTCGGTCAAGTGGACTGGACATGCAATTGCAGCATCTGAGAACATCCTCGACGAATACACCGTGACTGCTTCAAAGTCGGCCGCATCCATTGAGTCTGCCAGCACGAACAGCAAAAATAAGTTGAAGGTTACCGACACCGCAAAGAAGATTACCGTCGACACGGGCAAACTGAAAGTGTCATTCCCGAAATCAGGCAGCAGCATCATTGATACGATTCAGACTGCAGGTGGGAAGATAATTGGGCAAGATGGTCGACTTGTTCTTCAAAGCCAGTCGGGTGTGGATTCCAACTCCGATAGCCGTGGAAAGCAGTCGATTAAGAACCTCAACTTCGCGAGTAAAATTGAGGGAGTTACAGTCGGAAAGCAGAATTCCGTGCGTGCCTTGGTCACCGTCCGTGGCAAGCACCAAGTCACGAGTGGAGGCCCTCATGATGACTGGCTTCCATTTGTCCTCCGTTTCTACCTGTACGCCAACTCCGATGCCATTCGCCTTGTCCACAGTCTTGTTTTTGATGCACCTGCGGAGAAGAATTTCATCACCGGCTTGGGGATCCGATTCGGAGTCCCTTTGAAAGGAGAGGAATTATACAATCGCCATGTTAGGATTGCTGGTGTCGATGGTGGTCTTCTTAGTGAAGCGGTGAAAGGGATCACCGGCCTAAGGAGAGACCCTGGAGCGGCTGTGAGGACTGCACAGTACGATGGTGTTGTGCTCCCAGACATTAGCACTTGGGACACGCGGGTGTCGACCAGAATGAAGTGGATCCCGGCTTGGGGCGACTACAGCCTGTCTCAACTATCCTCCGATGGCTTCACCCTGAAGAAACGCACCAAAGCTGGACAAAGCTGGATCAACATTTCTGGAGGTACACGCGCTGGCGGACTTGCATATCTTGGAGGCGCTACACAAGGTGGACTGGCCGTGGGACTACGTGACTTCTGGAAGCGCTATCCCAGTGGTCTTGACATCAGCAATGCAGCCTCAGACCTCGGAGAGATCACTGTGTGGCTTTATGACCCAGCGGCAGAGCCACTAGACCTCCGCCCTTATCATGATGGCCTGAACCAGACAACCTATGCCGATCAGTTGGACGCTCTTGAAATTACGTATGAAGATTATGAACCGGGGTTCAATACTCCTTATGGAATCGCTAGAACAAGCGAAGTCTTCATTTTTGGCTTTGAGAAGACGCCATCGAGAGACACACTATCAGACTTGACAGAACATATGAACAACCCACCCGCTCTGTCGGCAGAACCCGCATACATTCAGAAAACAAAGGCCCTTGGGTCCTATTGGGGACTGCCTGATACCACTAGTGCCCGTTCTGCGGAGATCGAGGGCCACCTCGATTTCCTTTTCAAGCAATATCAAAAAGAGGTCGAGCAACGCAGGTGGTATGGATTCCTAAATTACGGTGATTTCATGCATACCTACGATACCGATAGACATACCTGGCGCTACGATGTGGGTGGGTATGGCTGGGATAACTCCGAGCTTTCCCCAGACCTATTTTTCTGGCAATACTTCCTACGCACTGGTAGAGAAGATGTCTACCGTTTCGCAGAGGCTCTCACCCGCCACACTGGTGAGGTCGATGTTTACCATATTGGTGATTGGAAGGGCCTGGGCACCCGCCACGGTGTCCAGCATTGGGCCGATAGCGCAAAGCAAGCCCGTATTTCACAACCGCAATACCGCAAGTACTTCTACTACCTCTCCGGAGGTGACGAGCGGATCGGAGAGCTATTCGATGAGCTTCTGGACACGGAGAAGACGTACGGAATTCTGGACCCTCAAAGAAAAGTACGCAAAGATGGCTGGGTTCCAACCCCTAACTCAACGGTTGCATTCAGTCTGGGAACCGATTGGTCTGCTCTTGCCAGTGGATGGCTCATTGAATGGGAGCGCCGCGGACTTAGATGGGAAGAGGCAAAGACTAAGCTCACGAGCACAATCACCAGCATCGCTAATCTCAAGTATGGCTTTGTCACTGGTTCCGGATTGTACAGTCTTCAGAACAGCACCTTAGGCCCCCCTCCATTGGATCCCGACAACAAAGGTCTCGTCGATGTCTCTCATCTGTCAGCCGTATTTGGTCTCCCCGAAGTGGTCTCCGAGGCCATCGAGTACTACGGCGATGACCTCCCGGCAGGGTTCAAAGACGCATGGTACGACTACTGTTACTACTATGCAGCAACCGGTGACGAACAGGCAGCTCGTTACGGGGTTAAGTTCAAGGACATCAGTTTGCTACAGGCCCACTCGCGTCTTACGGCCTATGCCGCTCATCAGACCGGCAACACGACGTTGGCCAAGCGAGCGTGGCGCGATCTCTTGAACTCGGACGGTCTTGGTCCAAACACACCCTGGAATACTACCCATATGAGTGGTAGCTCGGTCTTGGTGGCTCTTGATGAAGCGCCCTGGCTCGGGTCAAATGATGTCGCTCAGTATGGGTTGGCTGTCATCCAGAATTTGGCACTGGCACGAGATGCTCTTGATACTTGGAATTCTTAGTTAAAGCTATACTTGAGAATCCTCATTGGATAATTTTAACATTTAGTAGATAATAATTAAATTATATTTGCACGCTTTGCTGTATATTTAAACCACTTCTAGGGTATTATAGGGTTGACGAGCTCTACAATATATTTGTATATTCCTCTACGTCTAGGCGCGGTTTGTCCCGCCATAGCTCTCTGATACTGGCATTATCTAATCCAGAAGAACTAGACACAGCAAATACCCCTGTGATAAGCCATGCTTCGCTAGAATTACCTTGGACCTGGAAGTGGTGATGTAATGAGGGAATGCGAGATCTCTGTGCCACCAAATTTGTGTTCGAATCTGGTCTCAATAGATTGCTTCGACACTCACGACCGCCAAATACAGGATCGATGGGTCGCCGTTTTCGGGATCCGGCTGATAAATCAGCGATACCACTGGCTCCTGCGTCGGAAAGAACCAAGAAATCATAATCTCCTTCCCAAATACCTTCCTGCGCTATGTCTTCTGCCTTTTCATCTTCACTAGATGATAAATCTCTCAGCTCCGAAGTAAGAGTTGGCAGAACACCACCTTTAACTCCTTTACTTGATATTGCAAAGCCCGCATCGACTAGCTGGAACAAGGAGTCTGAATATTGCGCTTTCCAAGTCAATACATGTACTCGGACATGCCAACCAGGCCACCTCTCCAAGGGTGGGATAAGTATAGTTTCAATTTTAAAATCAGTAGATTTCCACGGCCGCCACGCGCTTATGAGGACCGGCACAGTGGTCGTTGTCGGCCCACTATCTTTTCGACCCTCTAACGTGAGCTGAACTGACTTGATCCGAGCAGATTCTGGCTCCCATCGAGCTTTCCATGTGTCGCCACCATCATTGCTAACGGATAGGGTGCTATCGGGTGCCATCTGAGAGAGGAGAGGCCCGACTGGAACACTGAATGCGAATGCGGATGAGTATGCGAGTTTGCTGTATTTGGCCTCTCTGGCTCGGTGCGGCTTTTGCGTCGATTGTCCTGCGGAGAGGAGGAAGTGATGCTCTGGGAGACTACAGGTGATTTGTGCGGCGGAGTTAACGACACCAAAAGGGCCGAGACTTGTATTGTTTTGATTGTCCAGCTCATGAGATAGAGTATTTGTTGAAAGAGGATGGGGGAGCTCTTCACATTGCCAAAAAGGATGATCCTCACTCAATCTAAGAACCGAGAATGTTTTCAAACACCAGTAGACCGACTGTGGTGAGTTATAATCTTCACTCATGAACATGTTTGGGTAAGTATAACCGATATTGAGGGTTCCATCTGTGTTGAAGATATCGGATTGCTTCGCCCACCAACGAAGGTGGCGCAACAAAAGTCCCTTGACGACGCCCATATCATTTAATGGGGCTGGAAGAGGAATTTCAGCAACGACCGCTGCCGACCAAAATGCCGCAAATGCAAAACGGTATGTCAGACTCCGACCAAATGGGATGGCAGCACCTTTGACACGTCAGATAATGCACAGCCAATGCAGGTTCTAAGGGCCTGTGAGTTGCAAAAAACTCACCATTAACGTCAAAGTACCTCCAAAAGGTCGCTGCAAATTCTCCAGCTTCCGATCGATAACGCTCGACCCTCTCGGGATCAAGGTCCTGTGCGAAACGGACGTACGCCAGCTGCGAGTACTGAATTGCAAAACTGCCCGAGTAGTAATCTGCTTGCTTCTTGTCCGCAGACCATAGACCATCTGATGACCAACCATCCCCGATATAAAACGAGTCCAGCATTTTGAAATCGGCGTCCATAAATGGCTTGACCTCATTGTAGGGAACTCCACAGGATTTTACCAGTGCCAGGTTCACCAGAATTCTAAACCAACGCCAGTTTGATGGGGGAACTGTCTTTTCATTTATTAACCGCAACCAGGCTACAGTTCTGTCTCTCTTTTGGCAATCCACTTGAGAGTCCGAGCCTGGCGCGCTCGGGAGCGCTGACAGAAATGCCGTAGGCGCTGTCAAGAGCGCATATGCTATGGGCTCCATTTCCACCATGCGTTGATCATGGTCTCCCGTATGGCCCCAAAACTTATCCGAACGCGGATCAACGCCAGCGTCTAGTCCGCGAATCCATGAGTCGAGATCTAGATCGCTAGCCCCCGAGGCCGTCGTGAAAGCCGTGGGTTTTGCTGCAAGCAAGTCCGCGACAACCCACAGCGGCCTTGCAAACCCTTCGAGCTGAGCAGAAATTTCATCAAACCCTGTTCCTGTCACGGTGGACAACTTGATTCTGGCGCCGCATGGTGACTTGTAAGGCTCTAGAGGCTTGAGGAGAGATGTGGCAGCTCGTAAGACATCACCGCGGGACTGGAATGGATTATCGGAAAACCCTAATAGCGGTGGCATATTGGGATAGATGGGCGAGCAGCAGCACTGTGAGAACAAGACAAAAATGACAAGCTAGAAGGTCCGTCCTCCAGGCTTCCAGGTCGGAAACAATATTGAAAGTTGCCTCGTACTCTAGTTCCTCGGGTTAGCTATTGACGCTTCATAAAATCCCGCAATACATAAAAACATAAATATTACCTCCAACAGAAAGGATGCGTGCTCCAATGTCACCAGGTGCTTTCGGGGACTAGAAGGTTTCGGATGAGTGGTTGACTTGCGGCAGTTCAGGGTCGGTGCGGGGAAGAGCAGGGATAGTTTGCGGGGGTCGATATGATTTGTGGGGCTTAATTTTGCGGGGTTCGGTATTCGGGCTTACTGTGGCGGAGAACGGGCAAAGGCCAGCGGGCATTGTATAAAGGTAAACCCGACAACCGGAAAGTGTCAGACAGCTCCTTTACCTGGCGATTATTATTTTTGGGCCGGAAAATGGATTCATCGCAAACTCCACTTCCCGCTTCCACCAGACCCGCATGTCGGGAATGTCGGCGACGTAAGCTTGGCTGTTCAAAGGAGCTACCGGCTTGCAAGGAGTGCAGAAGGCTAGGTAAACACAGCTCATTCCAATAAGCCTTCCTGTTGCTAATCGTTTGCGTGATTAGGGGCTGGGTGTGTTTACGAAGCACGGGAGAAACCTGGCTTGAAGCCTGGGGCGGTGGAAAACTTGAATAGGAGAGTGGGTTAGTACTACAATGCCATTATGTTTGTGTTGTCATTCATTTTTATGGGCGATACTCTGCGATTATTGCTGATTATTTGTTAGACAGGGTTGAGCAACTTTTACAGCAGTTGCAGCAACAGACCGAGTCAGCCCAGAGCTCTGGGTATGCGCCAAGCCCTGCGTGGCGTAATGGCGACGACCATAGGCCGCGAGAAGCTTCCGAGCTCTTGCAATTATTCGAAAGGGAAATGAGAGAATTTAAAATGATGAATAATCGTCGAACCGCTGCTTCATCTCAAGGCCCAGCTCAACCAGAATGCCAACTGGTAGAAGGCCCCAAGCGGTCAGCTGAGTTCTTACCTCGCCATCAAGTAAAACGGAG
The DNA here is from genome assembly GCA_000750935.1 of Pseudogymnoascus sp. VKM F-4519 (FW-2642). Lineage (NCBI taxonomy): Eukaryota > Fungi > Ascomycota > Leotiomycetes > Thelebolales > Thelebolaceae > Pseudogymnoascus > Pseudogymnoascus sp. VKM F-4519 (FW-2642). The sequence goes on from JPKD01001293.1 coordinate 45,395, forward strand.
GCGCTTGATATCGGAAGGAAATTTCAATTGGGGAGAACTAGTACTGTGTTCAGATTCCCTGGACAAGCAATCTTCTGCATACTTGCTGGATGGCGTCTTGGACAACTACTTCTCGCAGGTCCATCCGTGGCTTCCCATGCTGCACGAGAACAGTTTCCGACAGCAACTCGCGGAACAAGTATATGATGAGAATATCGAGGCAATCTTGCATGCTATGGTAGTTGCAGCAGTGAGGCTGGTCATACGTCCAGATACAGCGGCAAGCATTAGGCGCACATTGAAGTTGACAAAGCGCTCCCGAGACTGGGTACTGCTCCATGCATTTGGCTCGTTATCTGTCGAGAACCTACAGGCTCTGCTCATTATTGCCTTTGACTATGTATGCTTGTAGAACCCTGAATATGTATTGATTATATCTAACGAGAATAGATTGGAAGAGGCGAGGCAAACAGCGCATGGTCGATCGTGGGCTCTCTTACCCGCACCGTGGAATATCTCAAACTGAGTGTCGAGGTTGATGAGACTGACGAGCAACCATTACTCAAGCCATGTCCTATTGTTCCATCATGTAAAGACTGGACCGAGACGGAGACAAGGCGAAGAGTGTTCTGGAATATTTTCAATATGGATCGGTAAGTGAGGCAATACACCCGTTGCTGGTTGGTATATTGACTAGTTTAGGTTATGTTCAGTCATGACAGGGTACGCTTTCACGATAGCATTCAATGGTTGCCCCTTTACTTACCAATTCTTAGGTGGAACACCAGCCTCACATCCGACGATGTTCATCGACGGCTTCCAGTAGACGGTGTCCTATGGCGGAAGAGAGAAGCGGTAACAGCCCCTTACTTCGGTATATGGGATAAGTCGGCTGGAAGGATAGGAAACTCCATCGCGTACTTAACAACACAATATCCCACTTTAGCGCAGAGCCCCGAAGAGGAGCACCAGAGCCCAGGATCGATGTCGAATTTTGGTCAGAACAATAATACCGAGGCGATGTCATCCGTTGGAGCGTTCGCCTATTGTATTGAAGCCACTGAGTCTATGAGTCGAGTTACCACCTATTTCCTTCAACAGAAAGTAAATCTTTCCGACCAGAAACAGATTGGTAGCTGGTTGATGAGGTTCAAAGAGCTAGATTTGCGACTTGTACAGTAAGATAGTTTCTCCCTCCCCTACGCCTGCCAACTCATTCTGACACAACCTCCCTAGCTGGAAGATGTTTTTGCCAGGAAAATGGAAGGATACCAACATCTCACGACGACCAACCGAGATTATAATGGATCCCAACTTGACGCTCGCCCATATCACGCACAACGCTTCTATGATACTATTGCATCAGTTGATTGCGTATCCCCCGGAGAACTGGGACTGGGCAACCCGGCTTCCAAGCCGTTGCAGCGCGGATACGTGTCAAACTGCAGCTCTAGAGACGTCGAGTATAACAGAAAAATATCTTTGGAGTCCAACGACTAGTAAGATAGTCAACAGCCAATTCACCTTCTGTGTATTTCTCGCTGCGAGAGTGTTACTGGGTAAGATACGCCTCTTATCACATTATTCGAATGCATTGTTTTCTAATTCATATAGTTCACTGGAGGTATTATGAGGATAAACATCCCCTCCCCGAATTTTTTAAGCTTATCGAAAGCCTCGATGCTCTCTCCAATCGATGGGAAGGTTCCCCGAGACTAAACACTACAGGCCACGCGAACCTAGCTGCTAAATATGCAGGCTTGCTTCGCCGCATGCATGAGAAATGCGTAAACGACGTGGGCTTTCGAATTGGTGTTCTTGCCTACGCCAATGAACTAGGAGTCGACAGTATCAATAGTCCCCAAGTGGTTAACATAGACCAAGAAGACTCCAGTGACGAGGAAGATATTATTGAAAGGACGGAAGAAAACAGCCGACGTCGGTCAATGAATGAACCTAACCACGTCCAGAATCCAGAGGTCCAAGACGTAGCTAAGAGCGAGGAACAAGCTGCCAGCGGATATCAAGCCAACGGCTCAAGTAGGACGGCACGGCGCGAGGGGACCTTCCCACCGACCGGCGAGCTGCGAACACCAATAAGCATCGATCCAACACCAGTTCAACTCCCTGTCAGTCAACAGCAATACCCCTTAATGCAGCGACCGAATGTCTCGGTGATGCAGGGAAACGATATAGTCCCGGATGAGTTCACATATATCTCGCAAATGTTCCTCAACCAACAATTTTTAGACAGAGATCGCGTAATTAGTTACGATGAAGGGATGTTCGCGGCCAATATGGATGGATGGGAGTAAGGCGGTCAATTGTTGATGATGATTCAGTGTATCTATAGTTCTAAGTAAATGCTCAGCTTCAGGGCAATGCGAGAAGCTCCCAGCCCAGCCAATGTGTTTACAGCCCCGCTATTCTAGCAAATTTACAATGAATGAAAATGCCAATGCGCTCTATATCCCGTGTGTAAATTATATCAACCCCATCCGAAGAAGTCGATTACCAAACTGAAGCAGGTAATAGTCCCCATAAGCCAAACCATGGTTTGCGTACCTGCGATTTGCGCCCACGTTATTGTTTGCTGTTCCGTTCTTGAGTATGCCATCGAAAGTGCTTCCAGCTAGGACGTCTTCTATCTCTAGCGTGTCGTCCCCTGACCCCTTTTGTGAACCGTCAACAACGAACTTCGCCTTTTCCTCAGCAAGTGCGCCCCGCAACAGCCCCTTCACCACATCAATCGCTGCAATACGGAAATTTTCGGCAAGGGAGAGCTGCCCATCTGCAACCAGAGCTTCAGACAGAATCATCATGCCATTGGCCGCAATAGAACTCGCTGAGGAATCGAAGACAGGCTTGTCCGGATTCTCGACGGGGGCGTCGAAGTCCCAGGGCGGGACATTGTATCCAGGACCTAGACGCCGCAAAAAGTACTCGGTCAATCCACACGCCGCATCAAGAAAGATTCGCTCTTTAGTCCACATGTATGTCTGTGCATACCCCAAAATAGCCCATGCCTGGCCCCGCGCCCAGGTTGAATCCGTGGCATAGCCTTGGGCCGTAAGACGCTGCTTTATAGCACCAGTTTTCGGATCGATATTGGCGACGTGGCAGGTCGAGTAAATAGGCCCAGAGTATCCTGTTATTGATGCTGCGATGCCAGATTCAAGGCGGAGGTGGGATGTTAGCATGGTATGGGCATGCGTGCGGGCGATTGTCGCCAGAGTGGTGTCTTTAGTATATGCTGAAGCGTAGAATAGCAGGTCTAAGTTGCATAGACTATCTATGATGACGATATTGTTCTCTTCCATGGAGATAATGCTCACGTCCTTCTTGCGGATCAAGTCCCAGCTGCGAATAGCCCCTGATGGCGCCACATATCGTGTGGCCAGACTGTACGCAGCAGTAACGATAGACTGCAGACTGCGTCGATTACCCGTAAGCTCCCAGTCAAGCCGCAGGGCAGGCTCGACAATAAACCCAATGTCGTGTGTGTCGGTCCTTGTGGCCATTGCATGGAGAGGCTCCGCCCATGCTCGGCATAGAGCGAGGAGAGTCTTCCGGGGCAGCGGATATTCCTGCGAGCCTGGATACCGAGTTTCTCGCTCCAATAGTGTATATAGCGAGCCAGGGAAAAATCCACAGGTCCAGAAACTTGCTTCACGGAGCTCATAGCGGCCCTGCTGCGAGCCCTCTTGAGGGACAATCTCAGGGTAAGCAGTTGGAGGATCCTAGATGTAGTGTAAGTCATTTGAACTGGTGAAATCGGAAATATATGGGCCAAATCACGTTATCCTTCAGGTCTCGTTGTGCAACACGCCATAGTTTTGCTGCTATGTTTTCTGCGAAAAGTAGCTGTAGTTCCTCATCCTTGGGTTGGCTAGTATTCAAAAGAATGGAAGCTACGTCCTCGGCTTTTGGGACCTGTGAGATGGAGACTGTGCTGGCCGTGCTGTGTGTTGACGGGACTTCATGGAATTGTGAGAGTTTATTCCCAGCGGCAAGAGGGCCATAATTGTGGTGAATCTGTAATTCAGTCATCGTCGTAATAGCCGTGATGCCTAGAATGAGCGAGAGTACGTTCGAGAAGAAGTTTATTCTATCGCAAGCTATGCAGAGTCGAGCCGGGCTGGACACGGGAGAAAGCAGACCGATACCTATGTCATGATTTAAGTAACCCGTCTTGGAACTCTTCTTATTCCCAAATCCACATCGTGATCCATAATACGCCTCAAAGTTCAGAGCGGCAAAGTTCGCTGATGGCAAAGTGATAACGGAGAAATTCACCCGGGTGGGACAATTCGCTGCCGGCGCTAGTATCCACCACCACATGGGACCTCGTTAAAGGGGGTCGGGCTACCAATACCCCGCAAACTCCGCTGTCAACACTCCGTTGCCCGACGGGATCCAACATCAGAACCCCAGGAAACACAAGCTTGCCATTCAATTGCTTGTCGGATGCGGACAAAATGGCGCCCATCACTATCCATTTGTCCTGTTCGCATCGCTGTGGCTTTACCGCCAAGAATCGACACGGACTGCCTCTCTAACTTCAACCTCTACTTAATAGTCGCGGCTGCCGACCGACTCTGGACAATCAACACCCATCTGCCACCTCGCTGGCCTATTGATAGACCCTCCTTCCAATCATGGCTGAAGTTAAGCAAGCCGACTCTGGCGCGAAGCCAGCGGCTAAGGCCGACGACGAGGTGTCGATCATGGAGAGAGGAGTACCTCCCAAGCGGTCCATCTGGAAAGCTTGGATGTACATGTTCGATTGGTATCCTAGCCATTACTCTGTTGAAGAGCGCAAACTTCTCAGGAAGCTTGATTACACGTTGATGCCGTTTTGCTGCTTGATGTGTAAGTGCGCGAGGCTCACGAGCTGATCATGGAAGCAAATATCTTACTAACACTGGATAGTCTTCATTAAATGGCTAGATCAGTCCAATCTAAACAATGCATACGTATCAGGAATGAAGGAAGAGCTGAAGCTGAATGGCAACCAGTAAGTTTTATTATAGCAACCTGATACCAAAGCATGTCTAACCCGACCCAGGTATTCCTTATTTGGAACCTTCTACAACGTTGGATATTTGCTCTTCGAGATCCCCTCCATGATGTTGCTCTCCCGCCCCCACCTCGCGCGGTGGTACGTTCCCAGCATGGAAGTTGCCTGGTCGGCCCTGACCTTCATCCAATGCCGCCTACGCAACGAGTACGACATCTACGGTCTCCGGTTCCTCCTCGGTGTTCTCGAGACGCCCGCCTCCACCGGATCGCTTTATATCCTCTCCTCGTGGTACCGCGCCGACGAACTGTTCAAGAGAGCTGGCGTCTGGTACGTTTCGAGTAACGCTGGTGCAATGTTCGGAGGTTATCTCCAAGCGGCGGCTTACAACAACCTTAACGGTGTCATGGGGCGGTCGGGATGGAGGTGGCTGTTTATCATCGATGGCTGCATTAGTTTGCCTATTGCTTTGGCTGGATATATGATCTTCCCTGGATTACCGTCGAGCCCGAGGATCTGGTACATGAATGAGGCTGAACATGAGCTGGCAAGGAAGCGCATGATTGACGACGGTGTCAAGCCTAGCAAGAAGATTGGGAAGGCTATGTTGAAGAGAGTCTTTACGAGGTGGCATCTATACGTTGCTGTTCTCTGTTATGTCTGGTGAGAAATCCTCCTGTCACCGACTGCCTCTCATTCCATACTAACTGTCATTTTAGCTTCCAATGTTCGTCATATCCGACAGGGCAGATGGGTCTGTGGCTTAAAGACGAGGCTAAGAAGCACGGAACATACACTGTTGCCCAGATCAACACCATTCCTACTGCAGTCCAAGGTCTTGCCATCATCTCAGCTATTCTCGCGACGTCGTTGTGTATGATATATCCTCTGTGGATCATATCGTCAGTTGTTTGCGCCATTCTATTGTTTTGCAACCTCGTCCTCCTGGCCTGGGATGTCCCAGTTGGCCTACATTGTAAGATACTCACCGAATATGCGTCCCTGACAAGTTATAGGACAATTGTTAACCAATCCGACTTTAGACACGGCCAATTTACTTCTTGGATTAACCTCTGCGGTTACACCAATTTTGTTCCCTTGGGTGAACATCATTATGAAAGACGATGCAGAGGCAAGAGCATTTACGACAGGAGCAATGGTGAGTTTGGCTGGTAACGGTTGCATATGAGAATATATGACTAATATTATTTTCCAGATGACTGTCGGATGGGCTTTCTTCTCATTCTACCCCATCACAGTGTTCCCAGTAGTTGAAGGTAAGATATAACCGCACTTTGCCGCCTTGAAGAGATTCTAACGTGCTCTAGCACCCAAATGGAGAAAGGGCTACACTGTGAATACCGTCTTACTCTGTCTCTTTTGGGCAGTCTTTATGCTTGGAATGTTCCTTCACAGAAGAGAAACCAAGAAGGCGGAAAGAGATGCCGAATCCGAAATCCCCATGGAGACCGAGAAAAGGTCTGGGGAGTTTGATCACGTTGACGTGGTGGCGGGGAAGAGCTCAGAAGAGGACAAGATTTGATTATTTAACATGAAAGTATTAGCGAGTCGTGTGGGAGCAATAATGTTATCAATCAAATTACGTTTTGTTACGAAACCCAGTTTCTTTTTGTCACAGTTCAATCACAAGCATTGTTCAGAAGTACAATAATTAAGGTGGCATGAATGGGCTTAGATTTCAATCCTAGCTAATCATACAGGCGCCATTAAGTCCTCCTATTCCGGGAATGCCACCCGCCCATCGACCCTAGTCATGATTTCGTGACTGGAGAGCAGTTGAACTCTCTCGAGTTATTCAGTGCTTAGCGGCCTCCTTGTGGACATCAGCCTGGGTGTTGTGGCTGGTCTCGTCGAACTTGTCTCCGACAGCATCCTTAGCGGCGGTGGCGCGGCTGGAGAGGGATGCGTCGCTGTCCTTGGCGACAGACTGGGAATAGAGTTAGTTTTCTGTTCTATCTTTGCCATTGTAATAGAGTGATGCTTACCTTGTTGGCCTCCTTGGAAGCCTCGGCGCCCTTGCCCTGGACGGTCTCGCTGACGTAGTTTGCGGCGTTCTTGATGGTCTCCATTTTGAATGAGTTTGGTTTGTTTGTTGGTTGGTTGGTTTGAGTGTGTGAAGATGATGTCTGATGAAGAAAGAGAAGAGGATGAGAGAGGGAATCAAGAGGCTATATGTAGTCGACCGGACTGGCCCTCGCTTCCGTCAGGAGAAGGGGGAGGAAGAGAGGGGTTGAGTTCCTCAACCTGCTTAAGGGTATGTACGTCATAGAGATAGGTCCATTGTGATACTCTGGTCGTCCAGGATTCCCAGACTTATCCCCATTCGGCAAATGCAAGTCACGAGAGAATGGGATTTAAGGCAATTCCATGCAATTTGTCGCAATCCCATCCGGCGAGGGGTTCTGGGCCCTTGACCAGGGTGTAGCTAGGGAGTGGCGTTGACGTCACTGACACCAACGAAACGCCGGATACACAACCAACCGGACAACCACTAAAGAAGGTAGCCACTAATATCAGCCACAGCCGCCACAAGTGGCGAAAAATGTGGGGAGCTAGACCAGAAGTGAGCCACAGCCAACAGCCACAGTAGCGCCTCGTAAACCTTGTTTGACCAGCTAAAAAGCGGGGAATCCGCGTATCACAGACCACCGCCGAACACCATAGACATCACTATTTTGTGCCTTGGTTGAAATGGGAAAGTGGCTTCTGTTCTGGGAATTATTGCATCTTTGGTTGCCCCTCCATTGTCCCTCCACTTGCCCCTCCCTGTGCCCCTCATTGCGGCGCTTCGAGATGTGGCTCATACAGCTCATACTTGGTTTCAGCGCTCTTATTACGTCACAATTCCCATCTGTGGCTTTGCACAACCGGAGTAAGGTCCAATTGCGAATACTCCGTCGTTATTTTCGTGTCCCTGCTTTATAGTAGTCTAATATAGGCCGAGGCGGTCAGGGAATCGATTCAAATAACATGTGTCGAGAGGGTGCTGCCTGGAACTACTGAGAACGAAGGCGGATGACAAATCAATTCGGACACTTGTCAGAAGTCGCAACAACAGCGGATCCAATCAATTCAATGGGCTCTGCATCACCACTAGAAGAATGAGAAAAAATATAATCAGAGGAGATTAATACATTAGTCTTTCAAATGCCCAGTTAATTAATTAATTATAAATTAAGAAACGGGCTCAATACTCTGCACTGAACTTTGTTTCTCGCTTGCGACTTTTGACACTGTCCGGATTGTTTTGTCAACCGCCTTCGGAACCGTATCACGTGACCATACGATGCTAGAAATCATTGGCAACAAACAAGGCTTTTATGGCCCATTGTGGCAAGAAATAGTCGGTGTATGGCGAGAAGAAATGTATGTGTATGTGTCTATTATATGTGACAGCGTGTCCCAAGCAACCCTGTTTCCTTACCTTTAGATTTTGCAAAAAACCCCCCGTTTGTCGTAAGGCATCCTGATCTCTAAATATGTCCCCTAAGTATCCATCCACCCCTATGAACTCCTGTCCTCTCGACTCTTCATCCAGCCGTCTAGAATACTGCCCACGTCCCTAAACCTCACCGGTTTTGTCATAAAAATATCCATCCCAGAGTCAAACGCCATTTCCTGATCATTCTGACTACTGAAGCCCGTCAACGCTATGACTAGTGCCGGCCTGATGATCGGCTGCAGCAACGGCGGCTCGACAGGGAGTAGTTGGTCCGTGACGCGTCCTGTTGTGGGGAATGGGAATGCAGGCGGTGAGGTCGGGGTGGGTGGCGATGAAAGGGATTGGAGTTGGACCCCGTAAGCGGCGCGACGTTCGGCCTCGACCGCGCGGATTTTGCGGGTGGATTCGTAGCCTGTCATTATTGGCATCGATACGTCTATTCGGAAGGTGATTAGGTTCCGGTGGCTAAAGTTGGTGATCACCAGGAGGTGGCAAAGCTTACCCATGAAAATGACATCGAACCCCTGAGAGCGGTTTTGAAATGCTTGTAGAGCTATCAAACCGTTCGTTGCCTCTTCGTAGTCCCAACCGTTCCTCTTCATGTATGTTGCAAGTAGCATCATGTTGACTGGGTTGTCCTAAAACATAATCAGTAGCTTAGTTGTCCGCCATGGTGGCCTTTCAGAAACTGACCTCGACTAACAACATCTTTGGTGGCTCTAGTGGGACGGGTGGTGACTCCGTAACCTATCCAGTATTAAATCTTGTTCGGAAGAGATAGAGCTACCCCTGTAGCATATGCGGACAAAATGTATTACTCACACCCGTAGTATCTGAGATCAATGTTCCTTTCAATAGCTCGCTCAGTGCATTTTCGCTCGGCACATCGCTCGAGTTCAATCTCACAGCCACATTACTTGACATCCTATGAATGAATGCCGGTCTTGGTTCAACCGTCTCTCTGGCCTTAAAATCCGTCGTCAGCTGTATATCCAGACAAATGGCATTTGGCGCGAAACTGATAGGTGACTTCAAATCTCCCAATAGCCTCAAGTTACTAGTACCTGCACTTACCCTGGTATTTTGTGGTGAGACTACAGGCAAGACTAGTCCAACCTGTGGTTCCGCCTGGATGGCATGATCGGCTTTCGACTTTTTGAGAGCATCCTCTGCGTCGAGGATATTCAGTAGTGCTTTCGCTAGACGATGTGGGCCACATGGTTTGCTGATGAACTCGACAAGTTGGCCGACTTCAAATTGAGATGTGTAGATACCACGTCGAGCCCCGTTACTGCAGAGAATGAGCAATAGCTGCGAACTACCTTCTATGAGTTTGGTCGACTTGAGGAACTCGGATTCATCCGAGATGACAATGTCAGCAACCGAATTATCAGAGTTAACTTTCAGGTTAAACCATTCCTCGGCATATTTTACGATCGAAGCCTTCAAACTTGTGATCGCTTCTATCTGGAGATCTGATTTCCCTGCCGTATTGTCAAATCCACGGATGGTAACCGTGCGCCCACGAGCACGGCGTCGAACAGCACCGATGGAATCTTCGGGTGTTGGTATCATCAACTCCGGCGATTCGCTCGCTCGTCGTAGACGATCATCCAGAGGTAGGCTAAGCTTCATCTCTGTGCCCTTGCCGAGCTCACTGTGAACTTCGATTACCCCGCCTGATAAATCGACGATTTGCTTCACGATACTCATGCCAAGGCCAGTTCCTGGGGCTGTCACGTTCTCCTTGGATTCAGTTAGCATTAATTACAAAGACCTAGCATAATAGATCAGATGTGATCTTTCAAACCTGCGTGAAAGGCATGAACAATTTCGTCTTCATGAATTCACTTGACATCCCCTGCCCAGAGTCCGATACCGTCATCGTAATCATGGTTCTGTCGAAACTGTCGCCGTTCACACTTGGATTCACTAAAGGTATGCTTCGAGCTTCGAGCTTCACCTTGATATAGCCATCACTTGTATACTTTAACGAATTGCCAAACAAATTCATTGTCAAACGTCGCCAGGTTCCTGGGACAGTGGGGAAATTCCAGTCATCTCTGAAATCTATGTCAATAATGACTGTAAGCGCATCATTGGAGAAGTCAAACTGGAGCTCGTCCATTGTTTTGGTGTCTGTATCACGACCGTTCAACGATTCTCTCATCCGGCTCTTGGTTGTATCCGCCAGGCCTTGTGAAGATAGCCCATTGAATTCGAATCCGGCGAAAACACCATCCAGCACCTCTTCAATAATTGCAGAGACGTCGAGATTTGCAACACTTCCCATCGGCTGTGTACTTACCTGTCCGAACTTCTTGATCTTTGAAAAGTCTAGAACATGCTCGATAGTGTCTAGCAATGTCCGGCCGCAGATGTCTACTGTATCGACTAGATTTCGTTGGAATCCGTCCAAGACGGTATCTGCTAGAAATTCCACACTTGCTAGAATTCCATGCAGCGGGCTTCTCAGCTCGTGACTAACGTTACTGATGAAGTCGTCCTTTGCGAGGTCTGCGCTCATTGTATTCAATCGCGTTACTTCCGACATGACGCTGTGCCCAAAAGCTATCAGATAAGACAAGTGGTTTTCAATAGAAAATATCCGAGTCGCTGAGGTTGACCAGGCGAAAGATCCCACAAAGCATCCAGATGTTGAATCATATAAGGGTACGAAAAATATTTGTCGGGCTCCTGGGAATGCTTTCAGTAATCGTAGAATCTCACTTCGTTTACGAGCATTGTGACGGGCAAGCTTGGCGTCGAAAGATGCGTTTTTAATGGTGACTTGTGATCCGTCTGGCGAGGGTATATCCGCTGGGCGCATAACCGGCCCATTCTCGTCAAACACAAAAAGCTCTCCCAGAGGGTAGTGCCTCACAAGAGAGGTTAGGAGACTCTGATCGATGGCAGTGAAACTAGCATCAGATCCTGTGGTTTGGTCAGCCCATGAAGAGGTTTCTCGCGTTGAATATCCTAAAACGTCAGACTTCAACTTGATTGCACCCTCGTTGCTGTGGTTGGCGTCGCGTTTCGAACGTTGGACACGAGGGCGTGGTCCCGGCCTGACTTCATCGTCACTCGAGCTTTCAGAATCCTTGCCTTCCAATCGGCGTGGATCTGTCTCAAGGGTGCTGCGACCCTGATAGAATCTGAACGGGGCATCGAAGAATACCGCTCCATCAACCTCCATGCCTTCTCTGATAAGATTTGAGGCACGAGAAAACGTTGTACGAAGCTGATTTGAAAACCCGTCATTGGAAAATGCGGCGTCCTTCTCGCTGGTGATCTTTTTTGCGATATCATCAGCGCCCTCAAATACAGACTTTAGCGTCGGGACTTGTGACGAGGAAGAGCTCCAGGGCGAGTTATTGAAGTTAAAACGTGCGTCCGGATTATTAGAGCTATGCTGCAAGGGGGACTGGGCTTGGCTCATGAAGGTTTCGGATGCTGAGTTCGCAGATTCATTCGATACAGATGCGTCGATGTCATTCGTATTGCTTTCCCAGAGGAAGCCCACTCCAGCCCCAGCAGGAAGGTTATACTTCTTAACTCTCTGCCAATCACCCTCCATGGTACCCTCGCCTTCAACGAAAGCATGGAGAGCTTGGCTCATCATGGTAACTCTAACAATATCTTCCTTCGCCCGTATATTCTCGAGATGATCCATTACCGTAGCTGCCATTGTGGTCAAGAACTGAGCTTGCTCAAGGCTGAAATCAGTCCTGGGTCTATCGTCGACAACATAAACACAGCCAATATTAATGCCCCTCTTGTTGGTCAAAGCCACCCCGCAATAGAACCTCAGATACGGTGCACCTTTCACGCAATCCAGCTGGCTCGTATTTTCATCCAAGAGGAGATCTGGAACCAGGAACACCGGGGTCATTTCCGCTGCTGTATCTTGATTCGGCACAAGGCACAACGTCTGCTCACAAAGAGAGGCCGCGCGTGGGACCCTGGCACCGCTGATAGATAGCGACGCATTTTGCGCATGACCATCGTCACCGACAAGACTCAAGTTGCTTGTCGATTCAGCCAGAAAATATTCATTCTCGTGATCAATAAGGGAGACGATAGCTCTTTGGGAGTCAAGACGAAGTGCGATCAGTTGGGCAAAGGCTGTAAGCGCAGTGTCGGAGAACGACTTTTGCGTATCAAAGTTCGTGTCCTTTGGAGGGGCATGACTTGGAGACAGAGGGCCGCTATCTGCAGAGTATTCCGTTTGCACCGAAGCCTTTGGAATACTCCGCGGTTGGTAGTACCTACAGTTTGTAAGGTCCTTGCAACAGCCACCCGCATTGTCTCGTCACTGACCTGTACACTTCTCTCGCACGAAACGTCTCTGCCGCCGACATGGTAGAACTTTGGGTTTGTCGGGTTGGTTAGAGACCAATCATGGTGGAGTGTTGGAGTGGTGGGGTTAAAATCCTAAATGCGTGTCTCGCAGACGTATCTCGCAGATCGCAGCTGATGGAAAACGATTGCGAAGTACAGTGTGGTCCGTGATGGAACAACTAAGGCCTCAAGAATCAGGTAAATAGCGGGGTAGCTTCAACAGGATAACGCGACATCATGTTCAATTGGGCGCTCTGGATGATTGTCACATTCACTGAGGCGTTATCCAGACTGTATGGGGTGCCTTTCAAAGAGGAAATCTAAAGCCTAGAGTTCAGTTCGAGACGTCCAATAGCATCAGTTTGTCCAGACGTCAAGTTAAACTTCCACGAGGTCTGCCAACTTTAGCTCCAGATCCCTGACGAAGAAAGCTATTATGCGCCATACCAAATATGTACTAGTGTATATGAGTTTAGCCGGAGTTTCGCCTTGTGGACAATGAGCCACTCTAGCCAAGTTCGATTGATCATGAATAATCACCCATGAGAGTCTAGATATTATACAAAAGAGATATAATAATGGTATTTGCAATATGCACATGAAGGTATCACCGTAACTTATTTGTGGCCAACTCGACACACGACAACTGGCTTCAACACTGATATTTTCGCCAAGTTGTGATATCTTCATTTTCTCCTGATGCGTTCTTTATGTGGGAATGTTCACATATATGTAAAATTTAAGGGGTTGTATAGACTTTCCATGGCTCGTTTTCTTCGCGATCTTTTTGTAAGGATCATCTCACTGTTGATGTGATAATATCTGTCATATAGTCAAGCTAATACAACTTGAACGGCTGTGTTATTGCGAATTACGCGATGTTAATTTGGTAGAGATGAGCCTACTCAATAACTCCCCGCCTAAAATAACTCGCCCCCATATAGCAACCCATTGAACGAGCACGAAAAGCGCTTAAACCACTGTTGATTGCCGTTTCCAGTCCATGCCTCCTCTACTTCTCTCTTCGGGTACCATTCCCGTCCAGCCCCTGTTGACCAATAAACACGATCGCCTGCCAGAAATACCTCTTTACTCATCCCTGGTGGCTGCGACACGACCCTGGTAGAAGTAAGATCGGTATCGTGCAAGCCTCCTGCTCTGCACCATGTAACCTCAAACTCCGAGTTGTGCTTCGTTTCTATTATTGAGAATAGAGACAGCATCTGTAGCGCAGGCATCTTGCGCTTTGCTTTCCCAGCCGCGCTAAGCATTTCATTGCCTCGTCGTCGGGATACGTCCTGAATATATCCCCATACCCATTATCAGAATACCCCGGAGCCACAAAATTGCCTGGGAGAGAGATATCGGGATGTTGGACGAAGTACCAGGACCCAGATGGACGCATGCCAGAGAACTGAATAGAATACGTCTTGAGGGATGACCATTGAGGTATAATCTCCGTCAGATATGCAAATTCCGAGCCTATTGGTATAGTGGCCGGAGACTGGAAGAGCTGCGGCGAGACTATGAAGCAGCATATCTTCATCTCTTCCATAGTTGGGATGATAGATATAGCGTACAATGCCAAAGACAAATGGTCGATATCGGGAGCTGTATCATGCAGAATCGAAGGTGGCTCTTCGTAATGCCCATAGTTATCGTCAAGACAGTCCCGAGATTGTAGCGAGAAATGAGTGAGAGGAAGCAAAGCCAGTGGAAGAAGAGATTGAGCAAAGTCTACATGTAATTAGTAATATATCCTGGTGTATTAATATGAGATTAATATGAGTATTCCTCTCAAACTACAGGAATTTGGGAGTAAGTGGTCGGATATCTTACACATACCATATCGAATCTCTGGATCCAAATCTCTACCACGATTTTTCAGCACCATATAGCCTATTTTAATATCCAGTATCTTCAGAGCCGAGAAATTTATTGCCAGTCTTGCCATTGAATTTGATGTTGTGGATACCGGATATGTCCACTGAAGATCAGCCCTTGTCACACTCTTCAACTTTGGTAGGTCGCCCAACAGACCTAGCTGAAGTACAGAGTCAATATTCCTGAGAATATTAAAAGCATAGTCACTGCTTGGACTGTACTGCTCTCCGCAGCGCTCCATCTTGAATCTCTGCCCCTCAATGTAGGTATATGAAGATAGGATCTCACCGACATCGAAGGACCAATTTCTTCCCACCCCTTTAGGAACACAAAAAATTTAGTAATACTAGCAATAACTGCCTTTTCAACTACCTCAACAATTTTTTCTTTGAACAGACGACCTCTCATACATGCCACATTGACGTCCTGGGACATGGCAATGTCGTACTTGATTACTCTGAGCGCTGATCTGCGGCTCTCTGTCATGATTTTAGACCAGTATTCCAGTTCACAGCTCAGCACGACGATTTGTCGAAAGGTCTGCAATTCAATCTGATGCTGCCATGTCCTGCATACTGTTGAATATTCTGGGAGGTATATTTCGAGAGCCGAAGATTGACAGAAACGACTAGGATGGTAGCGTTTTTGTTCTTTTTGTTTGCGAGGAAGGTAGGAGAGGATATCCGAAAGGATCTCAGGCGGAAGTGATGTTATTCCAGCCATGTCGTATAATGGAGTATGAGTGTGGTGTTGTCGGTGACCTTATATGTATGTCCGCGTTTGCTTGTGATGTTGTGATGTATGAGTATGGGTGTTGTATTGTCTGCGACCGTATACGTGTGATTGAATTTGTTCGTATGATGTGACGGAGCAGGCAAATTTATCTGAGTTCGCTTTCGTTTCCAGAGATACGATGGTGTAAAGTAGAGAATGAAAAATAAATAAGAAGCTAGTTGCTTCCAAGTCTATGTTCGTATTTTCTTGTAGGGTGTAGTTCCTCCTGTGGGTGTATTCGTAGTCGGAAGTGAATTTTGATATTAGTTACCAAAAGAAGACAGGCGAGTGTAACATTCCAAACGACTGTTGCAATCTACTGAAGCTAGTCCATAATACCAAGGCTAGGTTGGGGGGTGCAAACGCGTATATTCCAGAAAGTTGGAGGAAGTGTTTTGTACGAACAAAGAAAGCACCCCTTTTGCACACACGCTACATATGTCAACACGCATAGATATATGCGTGCGTATCATGTATGGCAACCTGTACAATCCCACTGAAATTCTAAACGCCACATCCTATTTTGTTGTTATACTACATATTTCAGCACATTATGTCGAAGTCTGATGGACCTCCTGCCGTACAGATATCCCACCCCTCCCACTCTTCCACCTCACATCCTCACCCGAGCTACCAACTATATCCTCCGTACTTTCAGTTGTTACATGCCCCCGATGGATCCTAGTTGTCTGTGTAGTCCTCGACTGCAGTGGAATCGATCCGTTGCGAAGCTCGTTCGTAAGCGCACTCTTGTTGTATCGATCTTCGTACGAGGTGTTATATGAGGTATTTTGGCGGCGGGAGAACAGGCTTTTGAAGGGTGGGAGGCAGCCTACTATCACGGCTTGGAAAAGATCAGCATATTGAACGTTGCATTGAGTGGGGAAGATTTGAACTTACACACGGTGGACTCGATAATTCCCCATAATGCCAACAGCACGGAGTCACTCGTGGTTGTAAATGCAATCTGAACAGCGCGAGCGATAGCAAAGACGATGATCAGAACACCGATACTGAAGACGGCTGCCAGGCCCATCTTCTCGGAACCAGAGATGCGGACTTTCCATAATAGTCGCAATGGCATCGCCATGACTGTTTGTCGTTAAATCAAATCCAATGCTGTGATGGATAGGGTTGACTCACTCATTATATCAGTCAATACATCTACCACGGTACTGTACAGAACCGCGATGATCGAAGTCTTCATATCAATATCCTTATTGCATGACCCTAGATGACAGTAAGAGGGTATTTCACCACCGCACTGCGGAAAGGGGCATACCGAAGATGAAGTAGTTTTTCGCGGGATGGCAGACGTTGATCGACACTATCCAGCAACCTACATAGGAGAGAAACGCGAAGACAACTACCGCCCACCATAATCGTCGGTAGCCCTGAAGGCCATCGAAAAGCTTGTAGAAGAAAGCGAGAAATGAGGCTTTTACCAGCCATAAAACTGTCCAGAACAGCTGTGAGGGCCGTCAGTAACCATCCGTGCTGCCTGGGTAAGGAGTTTCGTACGCCTATAATCGTGAACTCATAACGCATGTCTTTTAGTCCAGATGTTAGCAGGTTCTCATAACAGAAGCAATAACGTCAGTTGGGATCGGTGTTGCAGCATCTTTTTCAAATCCCTCGAGAAATATCTAGAAAGCACTGCACATACATGTATTGCCACTGGCCATCGTCTCCTCCTCGGTCAACGTCGAGAGTCCATTGACGAGCCTTGCCAGATTGTAGCAATGCGGCGTCTGCAGCGTCTGAAGCACGGCATTCGCAACGAGGACGAGAAACGCCGCATAGATGAGATAGTCATCGACATGCAGCTTCTCTATCTTCTTGACCCGAATCGCCGTTCGTGCCACCACGAAGCAACCCGCGAGCCCGGTTGCGACCCACACGATTATGACAAGACCGTGTTCGGGCATCTTGCCAGCCAATCCCATACCCGGGGGCGCGGGCGCAGACATTCTGAATTGCGTTGGTCGCTTCAACTGGGGAATGTCGAAATATTCCGATGGTGAATGATTGTTCTGAGATGGTCATTGAAGAAGCCGGATCGAAAAATCCTCAGTTGTTAAGGGAGGTCCCTCCCATGTCTTGAAACAGCGTGATGGACCAGAAAGAATTGGAATTTGCAGTATCTATGTTTTTCGGCTGTATTTCACCAAGCCATCCATTGAACCTGGCAATCCTATAGCAGGAGGTACAGTTTCTGTCGGCAAGCCGGTAAAGTATTTCTTTTGTGGCTTTGTGGCTGTATCATAATTGCTGATGACTGTATCATTCCCAGTGGGGGCTGAGTAGCTGGTAAGCATTGCGAAGTGGGACTGACTTTCAGTATGGGCCGGCCCTTGAGAGATTTGCAAGATGCTATCGTAGTTCCAGATTAACAGAATTGACAGCACTACAGTCGATGTATTCCCGCATTAAGATTAATGCCAGGCTTCATTGGCTAGAGATAGAAAGGAGCAATTCCCAAGCTCCTATAATAACGTGATACCTTGCTAGTGCGGTGTGTGTTCATTGGAGCGGGGAGTCAGGGACAAAAACGTGCTTAAACAGGCACATGTTTTAGTGAAGTAACCGAACAATTAGCACGCCCACTAACCGGGACCACTAACAGTTCCGCCGAATCGTCCGTCCTGACGTTGTTCCCGAGCGCCACCCGCTGAAGATTTTGAGAGAATGCGCACTCGCAGATCACCAATCCGTGGGTTTGCGCCGTGTATGAGCAGTAGCCGCTTATTACAGTAGCAATTAGCCAGATTTGCATATTAACTCTGCTCGGCAAGTTAAACAAGAAAGGAGAAAGAAAGGGCCGTCAACGGGCATGTGTTTGAGAGAGATGTGGGGTTTGTTGATTGTGTAGATTATCCGGGCCGGTTCGCAGAGTTGCTGATGCGCCAAGTTTATGCTATAGTACAGTGTAGTAGAGCACTAAGTATGCACGTACCATGCGTGCCAAGGGATGAGAAGGATTAGAAGGATGATTTCCACCCCGGATCTCCACTAGAAGTCAACTCCGTGCGCACAAACGAGACCGCGTCGCGATCAACGAAACTCGTCTGAATACTACATTTGTGATAGTATCTCGCCATCTCAGGATCGCCGCGCTGCAATTGCAAGCTGTGGGTGTGTGAAGAATTGCCGTTCAATATCCCCAGCTCCAAACGGTCAAGAAATGGATCATGGAATGCAAATCTCCTTCGTTGATTACTGGCTGGGGATTATGTTGAATTGTGTTGGTGAAGATCCCTGTCGCCGGCGCAGCATGCATGCTCGTACCTACACAATTTACCAGGATTTGGGAACTCGGTTGCCCGTATCTCGCATTCGAAGGCCAGTAGCCTTCTCGCCTTTTAATTGTTCATATATCTTGATAAGCTCTCGTTCTCCGATTCTGAAATGCATCCCAGCAACACGCTCCTGCTGTAGACGCCATGCTTTTCAATTCCTTCGCTTTGCTTGGACTGCTAGGCGCGATCGCCCGAGCAGAAACCGAGGGTGTATCGGATGTGAACAGCTTCGCTCTTTCTAACAATGGTGGCTGTAAATGTGTATGTATCCAGTGCATGGAACCCGAATAACAATGCTAACCTCTCGAAGGGACCGAGTGACCGATGCTGGCCCGCGCCCCTCATCTGGAATGTCTTCAACTTGACCTTAGGTGGAAAGTTAATCGCAGACACTCCTCCGGCTATTTCTTGCTACGATGGCCCCCAGAAAAACCTCGAGAAATGCGCGAGCCTTCAGGCGGACCTCAAGAACTCGACTTACATTGGCAACAGCCCCGTTGCCCCTGGGTTTCCAGTTAACGACCAATGCCCGCCCGTCAACTTTGCTGCTGGAGAGGTTGCCGGGACTTGCACCATGGGAGGTCTGCCCAGGTACACTGTCGATGCTACCAACCCGCTCCAAGTCTCTGCAGCAGTTGTCTTTGCGCACCTGTCCAATATTCGATTAGTGATCCGTAACACGGGACATGACATACTCGGGAGGTAAGCACAGCTGGACTGTAATCAGCTGAACCATCTAAATTTTTATATAGATCCATTGGCGATGGCAGTTTGGCAGTGTGGATCCACAATCTCCGACAGGGCATCACCTTCCAAAAGACATACACTGCATCTGATAAGTGCAGCAAGTCGGGCTGGAAGGGCAGCGCAATCAAGATCGGTGGTGGTTACGTGTGGGGCGAGGTCTATGCCATTGCGGAGGCCAATAATGTCATCGTGGTCGGAG
Source organism: Pseudogymnoascus sp. VKM F-4519 (FW-2642) (assembly GCA_000750935.1). Classification (NCBI taxonomy): domain Eukaryota; kingdom Fungi; phylum Ascomycota; class Leotiomycetes; order Thelebolales; family Thelebolaceae; genus Pseudogymnoascus; species Pseudogymnoascus sp. VKM F-4519 (FW-2642). The sequence goes on from JPKD01001293.1 coordinate 65,101, forward strand.
GAGGAGATCCTGTAAGTTTAGTTCTTCGAAACCGTTGAATTAACTGACCAAACTCAGTCGGTGGGATGCATCGGCGGTTATGCGCAAGGCGGTGGACACTCTCCAGCCAATCACAACTATGGTTTAGCAGCAGACCAGATTCTTGAAGCTCAAGTTGTGCTGGTAAGTCAATCTCTTCGCCTCAATCCTTTCCATGTCTGACTTAAATAGGCGAGTGGTCTCATTGTGACGGCAAACGCCTGTCAAAACACCGATCTATTCACTGCCATCCGTGGTGGAGGAGGTGGTACCTACGGTGTTGTCGTTTCCACTATCGTGAAAGCTCACCCAAATACCAGTGTCTCGGCGCAGGTCTTCTCCATGGCACCTCTGACGGACGCAAACATTCCGGATTTCATGGATGCCCTTGCAATCATGTATTCCGCATATCCTGATCTTGCTGACGCCGGTCTAAATGGCTACGGCAGCTGGGCAGCCAACTCATATGCTCCTGTAATCCCCAACCTTCCTTACACCACGGGGTATTCGCACGCTCTTGCCATCATGGGCAAGACTATTACTGATGCAAAGAATGCATTTGCATCAACAGCTGCCAAGCTTTCAACTTACAATGGCACATCACTCTTCATGTACTCCGAATATTACACCTTCCCAACCTACGCACAGTACTACCGTACACTATCCGGCGGCCTTGGACCAGTCGGATCCGAAGCCGCTCTCGGCTCCCGCCTCCTGGACCGCAAAGCCCTCACCAACACCACAGGGCTGAAGAACATGCTGAATACCGTCGCCGGGAACCCGGGACAGTTTCTCCAGAACAACTTCTGCCTCGTTTCCGGCGGCCAAGTCTTCAAAGACCGCGCTGAGCCGTTTTCCGGCGTCAACCCCGGATGGAGGACATCATACGTGCACAACATCGTTGCAGGGGGTTGGTTTCCCGGTGCAGACGCCGCCACGAAGGCGGCAGTGCACAAGGATATTACGGAAGTGAAGGTTGGATCGATGCGCGCTATTGCACCGGATACGGGCTGCTATATGAACGAGGCGGATCGTCTTGATCCGGACTACTTGGTAAACTTCTATGGTGGTGCGCTTCCTAAATTGCAGGCTGCGAAGAGGAAGTATGATCCTACGGGCTTGTTTTACTGCCCGACTTGCGTGGGTAGTGACGCGTGGAAGGAGGATTCACAGGGAAGGATATGCAAAGCCAACTAAGTTCCCACATATGGAGTTAGAGCGTCTGTATATATATTGTATGTATATGGCCATATAATAGAGTTAGAGAGCTGAAAGCTAGAAAACAAATATTATAATGTTGGCAGCATGCATATGCTCATTGAGTTGGTCTGATATTAAAATCGTCATCCCTTTAGAATTAGCAATATAAATTTTATATGCGGCAAATCTAAAATGTAACATTTCAAATCCACCCAAATTGAGGAATACGCCCGAAAATATAAACTCTATGCAACAATTAAGGCGTCTAAGTATTTGATTAGCCGCCTATCATCCCGCATTTCAGCGACCAGAAGTTAAGTTGGAATCGGCTGGCCATCCTTGCGTCCACCAGTAGTGATCTGAAAGAACTCAAACTTGGCATCACCAGTGTTGAAGCTGCCCTGCCACTCGATAAGGAAAAGTTCCCAATTAACCCAATAGAATTCCTCAACTTCCGTGGAAAGGTAACTGTCAAGGGTTAGCGACGACAGAGTTTATATTTCTCGGCAGTAGCTAGAACGTACGCAGTACCGAATCCATGGAGAGCTGCCGCAGAGTAAGTCGTCAGTCCTTTCATGTCGGCTAGTATCCGATCGCCCTTATCGTTCTCAAACACCCATCTCGTCTCAACAGTCTAGACAACACGAGTTAGCCAACATATTATTTCACTGCCATAGATCTCATATACTCACGCTGTACGTTCCAGTCTTCGAATTCAACAACCTCTCAGTCTCGGCAGACAGATTTGCGATGAGATGCCCATTGAACTGGCCGCTAATATCGCCAGTTGCGATAGGCACCATTGCGACGATTCCATCGGGGGTGGTGATATTATAAGGCATTCCGACCTTGGTGTTGACGGTCACAAAGGACGTTCCCACAGGCGGGTTGTAGATGCCATCAGTGCACGCGCCCGTCGCCACAGCGCTGGCAATGGAGCAAATGAGCAGGAGAGATCGAGGAAGCATGATTGGAAGAATTGTAGATTGAGAGTCTTCGGGATATTATTATTGATGTCTCGGAGATATCAAAGGAAGCTGTTGATGAGATGGTTGGAAATGTGACATCTGTCAGAGAAGGCCGACTTTATAGTTTCCTCTCATGACAGCTCATTGAGATAGGGAAATATACGAAGTTACGAGGTCTATTGTTACTTCTCATCCTGTTGTCCTGATATGAATCACTGCCGATCGTCAACCTCCTTGTAATTACCATTGGCTCCATGGTGATTATCGGCATTGGTAAAAGCTGCTTGCGGAAAAACACGACATTAAGGATTTGGCGCTGACAGCTACCCAAGCCACCGGCGCGGCTGCGGAGACATTAAGGTGTCTGCCGTCACCAACGAGCCTATACCACGACGGCGGTGAGGTTGCTCGTCATAAGCCGTATTTTATTGTAGGATTGCCCCCCTTCGTAAAACGCCTCTTTCGGATTAGCGTTTGGGGGCGAACGGCCCCCTCGTTAGTCTCAGAGCTAATAATTGGCTCCCGGGCGGGTGGAGATGCCAAGGAATGGCGGGGTGTCTCTCGTCACAAACTCCGCCACTCATAGAGTTGTATTAAAGTTTGTCAAACGCGTGTGAAGGTCAAATCAACAAATGGTGGTAGTAGACACAAACTGCGGCTGGAAATACCGTGTGTGTGTGGATCCAATGTCGCCATCGGTTGACTTCACGTACTGAATCCTCAATGGTGGATCTTTAGCAGGTTGGCAATCAATGTAGGTTACGGCGCAGTGCAAGGATGGACGTTCGGGTTGATGAGAATATCAACATGTATATTTATATTTCTGCCTTTAGGAATGTATTTATATACTGCTGTCTTAAGATAACCAACAGAAATTGCTACATCCAACAAGTTCCCTTCTTCGCGGCCGCAGACCGCCTACTCGGCCACAGGGCAAAAGTCGTAGTTACCGTTGATGTTGTTGCCCCACCAAGAGGGGAAGGGTTTAGAAGGACCTCCAGCACCGAAGACGGCAAAGGACAGGATAAAGAGAACCGTGAGACTAGCACCGTCAAAGGCGCCAGTGATCAAGTACGAGTAATCCTTGAAGATGCGCGGGCGATAGTTGCGGAGGTAGAACTGGACGAAGAATCCGGCAAGAATCTGGCTGAAAATGACGCAAGTCTGCGACGAGTTGTAGGGGATATAACCGGCGTATTGAATGAACTGGGGGAAGTTGAAATCTGAGAGCGAGAAGCCTCGAATTCTGGGGACAAACTAAGGGCATGCAGAGTCAGTACGGAAAGAAGACGAAGTGCGATACAAGAAATATAAAAGGTAAGGTGTACTCACGTGTACAACAAAACGGTGGACAACGACAGCACCAGCACCAATTGCTAGACCGATAGGCACAATTGAATACCTAGCTCCGGATTTGTAGAGGTATTTTGCCATCGCCCATGAGGTTGCGTTGGTATTATACCCCTGGATGGTCGCACCGCTCCATGAAGCGTCACCATTGCTGTTAACAAGGTGGTCGCGATTACCACCTACGATGGAAATCATGACGGCATAATTGACGAAAGCGCCCAATACAGTACCATATACCTGAGTAAGGAACATGACACGGGGAGGGATTTTGACTATATCGACGTTAGCATCATATCGACGAATGGCGCATCGAACCAAAACTTACGATATTCGCCCATCTTCAAATCGTTGCACAGATTCAGCGAGTTCGAAATGACGGTATGCGACCAAGCATTAAAGTACATATTACTAATGGGGCGGCCGGGGAGCATCAGACCTGCCAGCATCTTCGACAAATTATTCGTAGCAATGCCATTACCATAACGAGAATAGAGAATGATGCTCTGTCGTACTGTCAGACAACTCGATTGGTAGGTAATTATCATATACGGGTATACTCACGAAGGGTGATATGACTATTCCCAGTATCAGCGAGACAATGTACGCCCAAACCGGAAGGATATCTTTTTCCTTGATGACGATTGCGAGACCAAGGACGAAGCTGATAACAAGAAGAATAATGTACCACCACCATGGGGCTTCCTTGTAATGTTTGGCCATGTACGCATGGTGTCGGTCACTATAATTCCCTTTTCTTGCGCTTTTGTACGCCCTTTTGATGTCACCACCCCAAAAGAGGATACAGTGTGCAATTAAGGCACCGATCTAGGGGATGTTTAGTTAGTAATTTGACAAATGCCTCAAATGTTTGACTTCTAGAAACTTACGGCAGCATTTGCCATGAACATGGCGTATGCGAAAGTCCCGGTAATGTTGGGGTTGCCATAAATGGCCAGAGCATCCGTATCAAGCACACCACCAGCAAAGACCTTTTTGATAGGGTAAGCTGAGCCGTCGTCGGATAGTAGCCGCGACGACATGAATGGCAGTGACTTTGAACCCCAGGCATTGGTGTAGTATATGCCGATCATCGCGAGAAAGCAGACGAAAAACCCGGCAGCGGCATTGGCTTGTAGTGTAAGGGGAAGGGATGTCTGGAATGAAGTGATCTATAGCATGTTGGTTCAGTTACTCTCCTTGCTTCAATTCGGGAACAGTAACTTACATATTGCCAGTCGAAGGACAAGGTGAAGAGACCTAGCCCCTCGTTGTTGATGGACCCGCCAAAAAGATTTGTGAGCACAGCCGCCTTACTGCCTGTGGCATGCATAGCGGCAAGACAGGGGATGGAGACAGAGTTGAGGAAAGGGAAAATATAGGCAGGGAACCACTCGTAGGCGAACATGCCTGCAAAGGCGTACCAGAAGAATCGAATAGGCTTGGAGTCCTTTACCTCCTGCCAATGCATCCCTTGGAGAGTTTTGACTGTGGGAAGAGTACTCCAATAGACTGCATCGACGTGCCAGACGGCGATTGGGCGCAATATACCGGATATTCCATAACCAAACAGTCCAATCGAGAGGGTACACAAGACGACGGTGCTTGCTTTTAAGGGAAGGTTATAGAAAAGGTCTTGCGCCGCGAACACAATAATGGCTGCGGCACCGTTGGAGGCCGATGTGGCCGTTATCGTGCAAATTGCGTGCTCTTTTAGATTCCAAGGTCCGGAATTGAAGAAAGAAAGGACTGATATCCATCGGGGAACTTTGCCTTGGCCGCCACGCTCCCTCCATCGCGCCTCGAATAGATCGCCACGGGGGAGGAAGGCGGCCCATGCCTTACCAAGAAAGTAGGCAATGATGACAATAAAAGTTCCTTGGATGGTGATGGCCGTTGGTTTGAACTAGAGGAGTGGTCAGCCGATGTTGATATTGCGACGGGCATGGAACGTGTCCACCACGGGCGCGTTGGTATAAAACGTGGTATTGCACTGTACTCACATAATATATTTGGTACATCACAGCCTGGAAAGCAGAGAGAATAGTAGCCAAGAAGAGACTCCGGAAGGTCAGCGCCGGCTCGAGATCGTCCCGCAGCGGCAACAGATGCTTCGCCGCATCGGCGCCCGTAACGATGATCGTATCGTCAGCACCGCTGTCGGAGTCGTCGCTACTATCAGACTTAGTCTCAGTAGCTATCACCAGATTTTCATCTTTCAGAATCTCTGTCGCGTCCTTATCGAGACGGATCTTCTCGTCGATCGCCTCATCACTGGGAACTGAGACGACTCTACCCTCAATGGGGGTGAGAACTTTGCCGACAGGGGCAGACATTGGCACAGAAGCAAGAGCAGTTGTCTGAGAGGCGGGGGACCACAATGTAGGCAAAGGGATCCGCCATTGCGCACATGGTTTCCCCTTTATACCACGAGGTAGGACGCTCAAAACCCCAACCCCCAAACTAGATGGATACGAGCACTCATCTGAGGAAGGTGATGCGAGAACTGGTTGCGTGATACACACCAAAATCATATGCCATCGCACGCCTTCTATAGCGCCAATCGCGAAGCGCTCGTCAAATGCCACTCATGAGTGAAGATAGCTGCTATGACAGCGGGTACTATGAACTTTTAGGAAGGTCTTAATGGAAATAAGCTTCTGCCACTACGGTATGGACCTTCCTAATGCGGCAGCTCCCAACATTATGGGTTGGTCCAACACAGACACGGTGATACGCAACGTCTAGTGCAACCCTGACATCTCTCCGGGAACTGTGGTCGCATCAATGAGCCCATCTAGCGAAGAACCTGACTTCTTTGCCCGTCTACTGATGTGATCCAGTACCATATTCCCTATGATGTGATTTGTGGCTCGCATTCGAGACCTTGAAACGTGCCGATGTGCCGATGCTAGGAATGAAAGATAGGTGGATGGAAGGTAGATAGATGAAGGCATCTGAGGCGTTTTTGACGCGGTAATCGAGCACAGGGGTGGTTTGACAGATGCGCCACAGAAAGTGTGGCTTGTCAGATGGGCCAATTACAAACGGGACGTCGGGGATTTAAAGAGCAATCAACTCGACCTCTAGGCAATCGCTTATGCCACACCCTCAGACTTGAGATCAAGGGCATCGTGAACAGCATGAAATTTGTTTACTATCGCTTGGAAAACTCTGAGTTAAATATGCTTGCGATAGCTGACTATTAAATTTCGGATTTAGTTGAGTTGCCGATATGTCGGACCATGGGACTTCCAAGCACTGTTAGCAAGAGAAATGCAAGCACTGTTGTTGCCAGACGGAGGAGGGCCAATGGGAGCTGCGACAGCGACTGTCTTTCAAATATATGATCTTACTATAATTTTAAAGCTGAGTTGACATCACTCGGTATCTGAGACGGAAATGGGAAACTTCACCTTGCCTGATTAATCTTGACTTTCCATCGCGGTCGATGCACTGCTGTAGCTCCTCTGAGTTATTTGTTATCACATGTGTCTCGGGAAGCAGAACAAAACAAGTAATCTGTTCACGAAAGTCTGAAGAGCTGAAGTTAATCGAACAAACGAAATCTTTAGCTCTATATCGATATGAGTAGCCTGTAAGGGCCATAATAATGTGACAATGCCCGAGACGTTATTTGAGGCACAGTTCCTGCACAGGCTCGCCATTGTATACAGACATCGGAACTTTTAGGGCACCTGAGTATCATATCGGGCTAAAGCCCGAGGTGGCTAAATTTTTGAGCTGACAGAAATGTTGTAAAAGCAATGAGAAGAATTGATTCCACCGACCTGAATCTGTTCGCCCACCACCTCGTAATCATATTCTAGGCGGAAAACCGTGTGGGTTTGACGATATGCCTATTATCAGCACGGTTGAATTATAAACTAACCTGATCTTAATCTTCTACATGACAAAGCTGAAGGGTATATTACAAAGTACGGAGGCAAGGTTGCTTCGCTGGAAGAGGATTTGATGACGTAGCGTAGACCCCGGAGAAATTATATAGAGAGTTACAAGATGTAAATTAATGCGGTCAGTTGGAAGTTGATTGTACCCAGTCGGAGTGCTGCTGGGAGAGTTTTAGATTGTGTGTTGCCGCACTGGCGCTGGCAGCCTTCCCGTATAGAAATGTGATAATTTAGATATAAAACTTCACAGGGTGTGTGTTACGCGCGATTCCACAGATTTACGGGGACGTCATTATAAAAATGCGTAAGCATACCCAGAATTATTGAATACAGAACCGTATGCGCCCCCATATCGTTTCGTCTTTATATTAATTTTAATCAATGGACACTTCGGCATTTAGCCAGCCAAGAGGTGTACCGCGTTTCAAGCTTACCGCCACGCTACACCGATCCGCAACTCTAATCCACAATTGTAACAACACCGTTTCACGACTCCTATTGAGCCCATTCCTCAATCTATCTGAATAGACCACGCTCGTGTTCCTTCGACCTTCTCTGGCTTAGCATAGGGGAAGTAATCCTTTCGATTCCCACATTTACATTTCTCCTGCTCATCATAACTGTTTGGGTCGCCTTGGCGCTTAACGGAACAATTTTTCCTATGGCCTTCAATTAACTGCGCTTGGCGGAGCGGCTTTGCCATGGATTTCTGGTATCTCGACTGCCGATCTTGGCGATCTGCTACTCCGCACTACTATCGCCGCACTTTCAATGGAGGCTGTGAGCAAGCTTCGATATCAAAAAATATATTCTCTAGCAACTCAAACGTGGGGAACCCTGGGCTTTCGTCGGCAACTAATTATGCGTCGAGCTTAACATGGCCGCCAAGAGGGCGGCAGCATGACTATAAGTACTTCATGACATGCCGCTGAGATGCTCTTTTTGTTCACCATCCACACTCGCAAGATCAACTCAGCTTCCATCTCATTCAATAAACACCCATCTTTGACACTCCATATCTCTCACCATGCATTTCCAAACCGCCACCATTGCCGCCGCCCTGGCTAGCCTTGCCGCTGCGCAGACCCTCAACATCCCCACCCGCTCCGGCGACATCACATCCCTCCCACAGCCCAGCACCATCTCCGGCGTCAATGACTACGCCAACAAGGAGTTCGACCGTGGACAACCCTGCGACTCTGACGAGGACACCGGATCTGAGAACGCTGTCTTCATCCTGAAGGATGGTGCAACCCTGAGCAACGTCATTATTGGAGGCGACTCTCTCGAGGGTGTCCACTGCGAGGGTGCTTGCACACTCAAGAACGTCTGGTTTAGAGATGTGTGCGAGGGTACGTTCTGCTGATGCCTTCTATTTTATTCGTCTAACATACTTTCTGCAGATGCCATTACCTTGAAGGGTGACGGTGATGTTCTCATCGAGGGCGGTGGTGCCCAGGAGGCCGTAGACAAGGTCGTCCAGAGCAACGGAAGGGGCACATGCACCATCAAGGACTACACCGTTGTCAACGTAGGCAAGCTCTTCCGCTCATGCGGAAACTGCAGCAACAACGGCGGCCCACGTAACGTTATCATCCAGAATGTCAAGGCCAACGGCGTCAAGGCCGATTTGGTCGGCATCAACAGCAACTACGGCGATGTGGCCACCATCTCGGGATCGTGCGGGACTGGCGTCAAGAGCGTCTGCCAGGAGTACAAGGGTATTGAGAAGAACGGCGGCGAGGACCCAGTCAAGGTTGACACTACTGCTAACTGCAAGGGTGCCCAGGGTCTTCTTGACTCGCTCCCAAGCTGTTAAATGGTGATGAAGAGATGAGAATTGTGGATTTGTGGAGATGGGCTGTTTAGTTCTTGTGTATGTATCATTGTGCTATTTATAGGGAGTGCACGCCTTTAGCAATGTACATATTTAGAGACTTATCAAATGAATATATTCCTTAACTTGCGTTTTACTACCAACTCGGGTTGCGTGGCGAATCTTTGCTGGACCTGTGCCGAGAAAGGTGGCTCAACCCCAGAACTTGTAGATTGGTAGACTCCGCCCAAAATATCCCAGCCGCGAGCCGTGACACACCGTTGATAAAAAAAACCTGTTACGGTGATGATGAGGCATGAACTCGACCAAGAAATATCTATCCGTGATTTGATTGCAAGGGTCGGCAGGCGGGGAACCCCACCAATTATCCCTGCGGCCGCGTTTCGTGGCGCCCTTCCAGACCGCAAACCGGATCGACAACCCTGACCCGCACCATGCAACACTACGTCACTTCCCGCGATGTAAATATATCGACCACATAAGTAAGTTGAGCCGTCGAGCAAATGCTCGATCTTTCTTCAGACATTCAGAAATCGTTGGAGTTCTCGTTGAACAGAATATCGCCCACGGAAGCCCGCCTTCCTCACATATCCATCCGCCACCCTTCTCCCCGGCTCACCTCGACGACGAAGTCCCCGCTACAAGTACCGAGCACTCGTTGAAGATGTCAAACAAGTAAGCCCCAACCCCTCTTCCACCATCCATCCACTCCACCCATGAAACCTCAGAGCTAACAATCTCTACAGCCAAGAATACGACGGCGATGCCACGGAGCAAGCAACCTACGAATCCGACAACGACGACAACAACTACCAGCCCACCCCCGCACAACCCCAAAAGTCCCTCCAACGTCAACAGCAACAACAGCAGGTCCCCAATGGCGCCCCAGCGAACAACCAGTTGACGCGCGACCAAATCAGGGAGAATATGGGGTACCGGGCGCCGGTGATTCGGGAGTCGAGGATCAAGGACAGGCCAGCAAAGAAGGATGAGAAGGATAGTGCGGTTAAGATCAAGATTGAGCTTGATCTCGAGGTATGTTTAATCCAGCGAATGTATTTTGTAATAAACTAACGAGAGGCTGCTACCAGGTTGAAGTGGACCTATATGCGAGGGTGAAGGGTGATGTCACTATCGGGTTGATGTAGGGGACTTGGAATGAGGTTCTGGATGAGCGTGCGTGGGATATGACTGTTATGATTAGAGATGTTTCTTTGTTCTGGGATGTTGGTAGGGACTGCATGTTTAGTTCTGCAGTGTGGAGATGGCATATTTAGATATTCATCGATAGAAATCGAATTACAATGTGTAATTAGTTATTGAAAAATATAACAATGATAAAGAAAATTGTTAATTTAAATCGTGGTATTAATTCTCTACTGCAGACAATTCCATCACAGACTCTTAGGCCGTATACATCAAACACAGATTCTATCATGCAAATTCCCGTTTTTATATAGAAAGACGGCTTTGAATGAGGAGATGATCGTTCCAAAGAAGTCGACACTGTGGCTTGGTGAAGACTGCTTTTTAGACTAGGATGTGCCATTGTCAAGTAATACAGCAAGTATAGTTCTTGCTAACAGCCTTTTACTTCAAAGAGCGTTAAGAGTTCAATGTACTCGCGGCTGTGGGAAAATAGCGTTGGGGCTGCTTTCCAACAGCCCGAGTAATCAAGAGTATTTATTTCACTTAATGTAAATAGTGACACTATCCACAGTCTCTCCCCAGACATCTCGATGACAGGGAAAACGACTCCGCCTAACCATATGTAACCATTGCCATTTCAAACGGGCTAAATTGGGAATGATGAGGAATGGACACTGGCGAAGATCGATCTATCATTTGCCCTCTGAACATAATATAAGGATTAAAACTTATGCACAGTTATACGCGTGAAATGCGATTGTTTACTATATAAACTATTAACACCGATAAAGCAGACGAAGAAAGATAAGCTGTGCCCAACTCGAGTATTCTAGTAGTCCGATCTTATTTCACTTCCACTATCACTTTCAATCTTCCAACACTCAACAAACTCTTTTGATCGGCCAACACCTACATACAGAATCCTACCTGGAAGATTTCATGTGGAGGTATCGACGTCAATACAGGTTTGAGATCAAGCAGACATCTGTATTAGTGAAAGCTTCAACCACCATCGACACAATTTTGTTCACCACATCACTCCAGCTACCTTCTTGGCACAGCTAGCGTCTGTAGCCCTCGACTTCATCACAAGCCCACCTGTTGTTTCTATTCGGTATGAACACAGCCTTTGTTTTGCTCCAGTATTTCTCCGCTAATGGATTATAGCCCGGACAGTGTCAGAATGGGCGCGCCTCACGTCTCCGTGGCTACGATTTCCACATGCTCAACACTTGTCGATTATGTGCAGTTCAAGAAATGGGAACTGACAGACTGCTTTTCAGACGTGGAGCAGTTCCAAGTTTCTCCCTCCTACGCAATGGGAATCATATTCAACCGGCCAAAGGGAGGATACAAAAATTCTCGTGGGATCACGAAAAAACTGAGTGACATAGCCCCCTCTTTTTTCCTCACATGCGATAAAGTTCGCTTGGAGTGCTTTAATTTTGGCCACGGTATAGTATACGACGGCTGTTGGGTCACTTATGATGACAAAATTATGTGTGGAAGCTCGATGCAAAAGCTTCCCACTGGGCAAAGTTTCAGTGTGCTATGCGAAGATAGGATATTTCGAAAGTGGTTTACTAAAGTGCTGAACGGTGCCTACAAGGAGTACGACTACGACTTCGATACATTACCACCCGAATTCTTGAAATCGCTCACATCGCCCAAACTGCCGGGATCTCTGGCATCCGAAAATCCGGCCGGATCAAGGCCCTCAACTGGCCCATCAATCCCCAACAACCAAGTTGCGGCCACCGCTCAGCAAAGCGGGCTCGGAATAAGTCTTCATCTCGGACAATCCCGAGAGAGGCAGGTTGCGGCTCCTGGCCAACAAGGCGCGATTGCCTCTACCTCTCTAGCATCGGCTGGCTCACTGTACTCCTTGGCAATAGCGCAGGCACAGGCAACAGCAAAAGCCAAAGCTGATGCTCACTTATCAAATAGCAGCACCGTCCAGGCTGTGTCGGTCCAAGCTGTGGCGCCTACCAATCTTGGATCAACTTTGAATCACTCTTCCAATCAAAGCGCAGCTCGTGATAAAGCTGACAAGACGGCGCCTGTTCAAGATGGTTCTCCAGCAGCCGGGCATGCTGCCGTGTTGCATTAGCTAGCACGCAATCGTCAGACAAAGCCGCCACAGGAATAAAGAGACAGAATGATTCATCGCCGACGAGTTATGCGGGAAAACGCACAAAAACCCGCGCTCCATACCGACGAATAGAAAGGATTGATCTTTGTAGTGATGACGAAGAGGACGTCCAATCCGAGCCAGAAGACTCTCAACCATCAAGCAATGCCGCACAAAACCAGGAGCTGATGAAAGAAATAGCGAGCTTAAAGCTGTCTGTGTCCCGTGCAGTGGAAAGAGCGAACGAGGCAATCGACAAAATTGAGAAGTTGATGCAAGAAAACACCAACCTCAAGCTATCGGAGATGCGCGCGGTGAACAGAGCAGACGAGGCATTGGGCAAGCTGCGTGCTGCGAACAGGGCAAACGAAGAATTGGGCGGGAATGACGGTCTTGTATGACAGATTGAGGAGTTGATAAGAGAAAATGCCAGCCTCAAAATGTCGGCGCTCCGTCTGGTTGATGGAACAAGGAAGACGATGGATAAGGACGGAGAAATCACTGGTGGTATCAAGAACGAAGGCGGAACCCAGCAGATCAAGAAGGAAGATCACACTAGACAACAGAAGGAATAATCATGGGAAATGGAAGATCCAGGCTACCAGAGTTTCGCATCGTCGCAATATCGGACTTCGGACAATCAGAGGTTCGCACTGTTGGAAGAACAGACTTTCGGAATATCAGAAATTCGCAGTATCACCGCATCAGACTTTCGCACCATCAAAGCTTCGCACTATTGCAACGGCAGACTTCATACCCTCGAAATTCCGCGCTATTAGGGTCTCACAATATCGCAATATCAGAGCTTCGGACCATCGAAATTTCGCACTATCGGAATGTCGGACTTTGAGGCTATCGGTTTCGCGCCATCAAGAGTTTCACACCATCGCAATATCGGAATTTCGGACCATTAGGATTTCCCACTATTGCGACATCAGACTTTCCGCACCATTTGCCTTTCGCAAAGCGAGCCATGGAGGAGTTGGTGTTGGGCAAGTTGCATTGCGAGATGGATACTGCGTCGACTGGATATGGGATATGAGGTATATGTGTAAGATATGAAGAGGAAACCGTGGGCATCGATGAATCGATCATAGTAGTCGCATCAGCCAAATAGAGCGTCGGTATGCTTCTCAATCAATCAATGTTGATAATTAATCATCGTGCCGTGAACCTCCATATCCGCCATCACCAAAGATAAAGTAAAGTAAACAAACCCCTCCCCCAAACAAACCCTCTCCTCCCACCACGCGCCACACCATACGCATGCGGACGAAATGCAGCCATCCAATATTGACGATGACGTGCAGCCATATATATATTATGTACCTCCCTTCTACCTGCCCCAACCACCCAAACCACCCAAACCCTTCCCAATCCAATCCCGCCCCACCAATATACCAACCCGCGTCGAAATTTCCACAAAATACGCCCCCAAAAGGAACAAACCAATTAATCTAGCATGTACTTCCAACCAAAAATTCTCCCACCTGCCCTTCCTTCCTGCTATCGAAGTTTCGATGTCGTCGTCGTTATCCCAGCGTAAGCACTACTAACATTACTACCATTACCCACAACCCCCCCTAGCGCCGTCGCAGATCCCGCCCAGCGGAAAGAAAACATCCAGATCGTCCTCTTCTCCTTCTTCCCCCGGGAGTGATGGATAGAGCACTATACTCTGATGGATACGCTGATGGATACCCATACCAACCCAGCCCAGCCCAGCGTGGCGACGGACGCCCGCCTCGTGTATGCACCCTTACTAGCATCCTCGGCCCCCACTTGGGCGCGTCCGGTTCAGCTGGGACAATCGCGCTGGGGCGTGGTGTTGGCTAGGGGAGAGAAAACGATATAGAAAATTTCCTTCGCTGTGCATTGACTGCTGCACCCGCGCGCTTTACTGCGCTGGATTGGAGGATGGGAAGGGGGTTGGGGGGCTTTTGTTTGTGTTCAGCGTTGGGTGTTGTTTCGCGATACGGGGCGTGACGAGGATCTGCGTCGAGGTTTGACTCGGGAGTACACTGTGCGCGGATGCCGTACCAACCACCTACCTTTCCCTGCGTTGTTCACGCACTGTTCTGTCTCTCCCCCAGGTAAAGTACCATACCATAACCATACCATACCGTACAGCACGCACAGCATGCACTGTAGTCAAATCTCACCACTCCCTCCCTCGGCATACCCACCTCGGCACACCCGCAGCCTTGACAACAAAAGACGAAACCAGACCAGACCAGACCACACATCCAGCCAGCCCCCTCTCGCTACACAGTCCTCACTCGGCCGGTCTCCTTACCCGATCGAGACCCGTGCGCGGTATCGCTAGTTAGGTACGCTACGATACGCTACGGAGGGATGCGAGACCAGTCCCGCCCGGCGTGTGTGTGTCTCTCTCGCAAGGTACAGGTCCCTGGCGGGCTGGGCTGGGCTACTGATTCGCACTATCGCTAGTGTCCGTGCTGTTGGCACTCGGTGGGCCGATGGGTGTTTGGTGTGCGCTGAGGTGGTGTGTGCATGGTTGGGTGTTTGGGAGGGGGGTTATTTATAGGGATCTACCTTCGGGTGTGGCGATTGGATCTGATCTGAGATGGATGGGTATGGTAGAGTGCGCATGGTATTGGTATGTGGTATGGGTGGGAGGGAAGGGAAGAGTGGTGGGAGGTGGTGGTCGGTCGGGTAAGTCGGAGGGGCTCAGGTACGGGATGTTGATGGCGTTTTTCGCTCGTTCGCTTTTCTTTGCTGTGCTGGGTGGTGGCGGTGCGTGGTGGTGCGACGGCGGGTGGTTTGCTGGTTTGGTAGAGTAGGCGCTGTCATTGTGGAGATGGATGATGGAAGGTGGATGATGGAAGGTGGATGGTGGATGGTGGATGGAGACGGGTGATACAGTGTTTTGTTGTCGTCGAGGGGACAAGCTTTTGTGTGTGTTCAGTGTGTTCAGTTGAGGAGGAGGAGGATGGAGAGAGGAGGGAAGAGTGGCTTGTATTGAGTGGCTTCTATTGAGCATCTACAGTGTATTGTATATCCACTCCACCTGCTGTCATCGAAGTATCTATCTTACAGAACAACAGAACAGACAATATCAGCTCTGTGTGCTAATTACAATACAAACAGACAGACAGTACACACAATATCAGCTCTGTGTGCTAAGTACAGTTTCTACCAACGTGGGATATCTCACAGAGTACAAGGCACACCTCACTTTCTTGGCGGCAGTCGCAAGTCACTCATAGCGCCATCCCCAAGCAAGGACAAGCAAGAGAGAGCAAGGTCAAGCAAGGCTGGCCAAGGTAAGCGACATCTGCCACGTCGTATCCGCAAGGTTATCCAAGGTATCCACGTCAAGTTAATCCACCACCGCACCGACAACCCATCTCCACCCATTTCCACCACATTTCGCACCTATTTCCACCACGTCTCAATCAACTCCACCCATCTCTTTCGTATTGTCTTGTCTTTCTAGCCAGTCTCAGCCTTCTCTTGCTCTGCCATTTTCTTTTCTCCCCTCTCCACTCTATCGTATCGTATCGTCGCTCCCGTCCGTCGGTGATCGGGAGAGTGACTTGTCTTGTCTTACTCTGGTCTTAGTCTCGGCCTTGTCACCTTTCTAAATACCTGCCAAGGTTGGGAATAGCAAGGTTAGGGTTAGTTGTCAGCACAACAACACACTCTATCTAGTCTGGTCTGGTATGGTCTGGTCTATGGTTTGGTCTACTCTGCTATCCTATAGTTGGTCTGGTCTACTCTACTATCCTATAGTACTCTGTCTAGCCTGCTCTACGATGCTCAACTATACTCTATCCTGCTCTACCCACCCTGCTCAACTATACTACTCTTACTCTCCTTCCCTCAAGTCCCGCCCGCCGCCGCCTTGCATATCCCGGTCAATGCACAAAAAAGTAACCCAGCTATACTATCTATGGCTACTCTATTGTATCTATTTGTATGGCACTACTTACACACTACACATATTCAATACGACCGTCCCACCTTTAACCTCTACTTGGACACAATAGTACCTTGTGGTTCTTTCCTGTTGTTCCTGTAGGGCTGTCTCTCTCTCTACCTACGTGTGTCTGCCTATCTACGAAAAAATAAGGGTTCTTGTCTGTTCCCGTCTCTCTCGGTGTGTCTCTGACCTCTTGTCTCGCTCTGTCTCCATCTTCTTCTCTCCATGTACTTCTTCTTCTTCTACCTCACCTCTCTCATCCTCCTCTCATTGTTACTGTTGTCGTCCTCTATCTCCCGTGCTACCCTCGTGTAGTCCTTCCGTCCCTCTCACTCACTCCTCCCACCACTCGTTCACCACTTCATCGCAATTGCCGCGCGCTCAATTTTGTGCAATTAATCTTTCCTCCTGCATCATCCTGGCCTGCGCACCTCGACCCGTCTTATCACCACCAATCCTCACTCAAAAGAAGGTGGGGGTCAGCAATCTGCCCGCCCGCGCGCGCTATCTATCGCACGCCAACCTCACTCTGCCCGATTCAGCCGCAATAATATCTATCGATTTTTGAGCTCCCGCCTTTCATTGCCTCCAATTATAGGTTCAGCCACAGTTGTAGACAAGGTACCTTACTTCCCCTTCTGTCAACAATCTCTACCTCCCGCAATTGCACCCGTCTTGGCCTCACCGCACTCCTCCGGCACCTGCCAGCCTTTCCCTCCAACTTACATTTACAAACAGTCATATACCTCACCACCTTCACCAACCCCAAAGGCTCTCACCGTTCAACCAAGGCTTGTCAACCTTGGCGTGTGAACATCCAATCCACATCCCCTCTACCGACAAGAGGCTTGCAGCAAACAACGACACACACGGCAACGTCCACCGTCGTGGAAATGGCCGCCGGCAAGACTTCACCCTCACCCTTCGGTGACGGCAATGCCATCGCCTCAGAGACCTCGTCGATAGCACCGCACTCGCGACACGGCTCCGAGGGCACAGGCACAACACCACGACACAGAGACTCGGGGGAGAAGGAGAAGGTGAAGCACCAGTTCCGCAGCTACAGGCTCACTGGCGAGTAAGTTGCTGGAAAGAATTGCTGGACGTGGACATCTACTGACTGGCACAGATATGAACAGCCATGGATCAAGGACAAGCGGATGAAGAAGACGAGATATAACAACTTGATTGTGTATGCTTTCATGGTCATCGGATTCGGTGTGGCTGGATATATCTGCTTCGCCGCAACGCAGAGCGTCCCCAAGCATGACGTGCGTACCCATATACCCGCAGGCAGATCCAGACTAACACACAACAGTACTGTCTAATCCTCGACGAGGACTTCAAAACCCTCGACACAAACGTCTGGAACCACGAAGTCCAAATCGACGGCTACGGAACCGGCTCCTTCGACTGGACCACCACCGACCCCAAGAACTCCTTCGTCGACGCCGAGGGCCTCCACATCGTCCCCACTCTCACCAACGAGTCCACCCCCATCTCCAACGAGCAGATCTCCAACGGCTTCACCGTCAACCTCACCGCCGACGGGTCCTGCACGTCCACCACCCCCTTCAACTGCGTCATCCGCAGCAACAACACCTTGGGCTACACCATCCCCCCTGTTCGCTCTGCGCGTCTCAACACTAAGGGGAAGAAGACGATTAGGTACGGAAAGGTGGAGATCACCGCCAAGATGCCTGAGGGAGATTGGCTCTGGCCTGCGCTCTGGTAAGTCGAGACAATCAGCTGACATTCATTCGTGCATCATCGCTAATAACATCACAGGCTCGTTCCCCAAGACGATGTATACGGCGGCTGGCCTCGCAGCGGAGAAATCGACATCGCTGAAGTCCGCGGCAACGGCCCCGACTACCCCCTCGGCGGCCGCGACACCTACACCAGCACAATCCACTGGGGTGAGTCCCCCCCCCCCCCCCCCTTCCTCCCCACTACCTCTTACCTTGACACACTAACTCCCTCCCAGGCCCAACAACCGAACTCAACGCCTTCTGGCGCACCACCGCGGGCCGCCAAATCCGACGCACCGATTTCTCCAAAAGCTTCCACACCTTCGGCTTCGAGTGGTCCGGCGACTACATGTACACCTACCTCGACAGCCGCCTCCAGCAGGTCTTGTATGTCGGCATTGCCGGGAAGGGGACGCCGAAGGATTTCTGGGATAGAGGGGAGTTTGGGGATGTGTTTGTGAATAATACCTTATTGCCGAATCCGTGGGCGGGGAGCAAGAATAGGGGGGCGCCGTTTGATCAGGAGTTTTATTTGGTTATGAATGTGGCGGTGGGGAGTCGGAATGGGTGGTTCCTGTGAGTTCTTGCCTTTTGTTTTGCAACCCTCAATTCCTCTTTTTTATTTGGAAGAGGGAGGGGACGATGGTGCTGGTGTGTTTTAAGATGAATTCAAACTAACGACACAACAGCGACGGCGTAGGCGGCAAGCCATGGGTCGACGCCTCCACCTACCTCGCACCAGGCGCCTTCTACCAGCGCGTCGACGACTGGCTCCCCACGTGGGGCGAGGGCAACGCGCGCGGGATGACGGTTAAGGCTGTGAAGATGTGGCAGGAGGGGAAGTGCGCTTAATCGCC
Organism: Pseudogymnoascus sp. VKM F-4519 (FW-2642); assembly: GCA_000750935.1. Lineage (NCBI taxonomy): Eukaryota > Fungi > Ascomycota > Leotiomycetes > Thelebolales > Thelebolaceae > Pseudogymnoascus > Pseudogymnoascus sp. VKM F-4519 (FW-2642). The sequence goes on from JPKD01001293.1 coordinate 84,216, forward strand.
TCTCGTCTCGTCTCTCTCTCTTTACAACAAATTTGTTTTCTGGTTCGACTTACGGCTGCCGGTTGGGTGGGTGGAGTGCGGTGTGTATCCAATTTTATTAATTTTATTTTATCGAGGGGCTGTTTTATTGTTTTTTTTTCGTTCAAGTCACTCATTTTTTGGGAAGCGGGGGATGAAAAACATCAAAGGCATCATATATAGACGGATTATGGATATGGGATAGTATGGAATGGAGTGAATCTGGGACCGCGTTGCGGGGTGGTTATATAAGGGATATTTCGAGGGGGTAGCCTACCTACCTAGTTTATCTTAATGTTGAGTTGATTTCTTGGCACGACAGTATGTACTGAATTGAAAAATACTTGATATTTTAATGTTTTTTTTTATGGATTGAAAGGAATTTTTGTGGGAGGGGAGGGGTGTGGGTGATGGTATGTGTGGCGGCCAATGTTGGGTTCTGGGGATGGGAAGGGGGTTGATGGGGATTGAAGCACGGAAGGCACATGGAGATCGTCTGGATGAGGCAGGATGTCGACAGGACCTGTGCAGGAAGATGAGGAACGAGAAGAGGATATCGAAGAGTTTGATGAAGAACATCAAACACATCACCTTCTTCCCACCCCTCCCTCCCCGGACTCCCTCCACATCCAAAGCTCACAGCACAACCCCCCACACACCGCAAAAACAGACGTCAATAGGCGCGCCCTACTTCACAGCCAGCCGAACGAACGCTGGAAACTACAAAAGAGCATCGAGACAATACAAGGCATTTATCACAGAGGCTGGGGGACCTGCTGTTGTGGAGGTGATATTGATGCTGTTTGGGGATTATGTTGGGGTGTTGTTGGGGTGTTGTTGGGGGGATTGGGGTGG
>JPKD01001295.1:0-13109 GCA_000750935.1 Pseudogymnoascus sp. VKM F-4519 (FW-2642)
CGGGGGGGGGGATGTTGAAGAAAGAATGTGGGGAATATCAGGTGCGCACAGGCTGAGCCGGCGTGGTATGCAGCAGCAAGTTTATTGCGTGGTGAGATGCCGACTTGGGTGAGGTCTGCAGCACGTAGCTTTTTGGAGATCTGTAGGCGCAGTGGTGTACAGTACAAGGCAACCCAGTCGCATGCGAACTGTAGAAGCTGCACAAGGCTGAAATTGGAAATGGACGGGGCTCCTGGAGCTGAGGGGGATCTTTTTGATATAGGCAGATCTTTCGTGCGGAGTATCCTGGTGTTCCAGCAGGCAGGCAGTGTTGATTATTGGTGTGGTTCGGAATATATTTTTTTATTTGAAGATTGCTGATTGAGTGACTCGCCGTACAACGAGGCGGCGGGAGGCGGTAGACTAGGATCGATATGATGCAGACTACAGTGCAGCACAGAGGTGCAGATTGCAGAACAGCAACAACAAGAGACGCGGGATGGAGTAAGTATTATTGTTGAAAAGAGCGTGAACCTGGTGGGTGGCGGAGGGAGTAGAGAGGGAATATTGTATTTGTAGAAGAGAAAAAACAACAAGATCAGTTCTGGTAGTAGAAGGGTAGAAGATATAAAGAAGAAGAGACCAGGGATTTTAATTGATTGTGCAGGAGAGGAGGAGAAGGGAGGAGGGATGTTTAGGTATAGGTAGGTTAGGTAGGTAGGGTAGGTAGGAGGTAGTAGTTGGGTTTTGGGGGAGGTGAACGGGCGCTATTGAGGGTTGTGGTGTGGGTTGTTGATTGGGAATTTTAGTATTTTAGTAGGTTTGGTAAGGAAGCGTGGGTAGATTTGGGTAGATTTTATTTATTTTGGAGCCAAAAGGTGAGTAAGTGAGTAAAAAGTTGAGTGCGAGTGGTACGGGATTGGTACGGGGATAAGAGGTACAACTAATAGTGAATGCTAAAGTGAGTAGGGCAAAGTTGGGTGGCGGGTGGGTGAGGTAAGCTAGAGAGAATACTTGGGACGAAAGTATTTTTAGTTTAGTTTTGGTTAGTTATTGTACAAAGAGCAGATGGGGGAGGGAGGAAGGAGGATGGGAATAGTAGAGTTACTTTACGACAAGGTACCTACAAGGCTTATTCTAAGGGGGAAAGGACTTTGGGGCAAGCCACACTGGACTATATGCTGGGCCACAACTGCGCATCTCATCATCCCCGTCACATCCATTCCATCCATCTATCTGTACCATCACTTTCATCCATCCCCGCCCGATTCCCCCATCCCATCCGATCCCATCCCATTGTCAGCCACTATCATTGGGGAAAAAAAGACGAGTTACTGTACCATATAATAGGGCCCGAGAACAATAGTGGACAAACTGTGGGCAGCTGTGGGAAACTACGGCTCTAGTTCAAGGGCAAAGCGGAGAGCAACACGGTTTATTACTATATCTATTACTGACGTGGGGAACAAGCATGGAGCATTCGTAATGCGAGTCACCCCCACCAGCAATACCAGCAACAAAAGATGGGGCACAGCACAGATTAATTAGGGCCGTGTAAGTTGCAGGTCCTTTTGCGTATTGGGATGCCCCTTTTTGATTAGCGGTCAGAGTTCATAAGCGGATGGATGATGCTATATTGGTTATTATTTGCTATTTGCCATTTGCTGTGTTGTTAGACTGGTTGCGTGTGTTATCCGCGGGATACGATATACACCGAGGAGCAAGGGAAGGGGCAAAAGGAGGGGAGCAAAGGCCAACGACTGGAATTACTAACTATGGTACAGTATAGTTCAGTATCATGGTAGGACGAATAGTTATACGCGTACACTTTACCATACTATAATACACCAGTAAGATGATACTCCAACAGATTACTCACTCAGATACTCCGGTAACAGACTCCCAGTAAGATACCATACTCCTCGAATATGGCTATACGGACCCGAGAGTACATCAATGGATTAAGGGTGATACTCCTCCCGTATGTATTAACAAGTATTAGTGGGGAACCTTGCCCTCTCAAAATCCTTCCCTCCCACTCAGTTAACTGTCCCACTTACACCAACTGTACCACTTATAGCACTTCTACCACTTATTACCATAGTAAAAAAAAAGAGATAGATACTCCGCCCTACAGTACTTTACCATTTCCAATGTTTCAACAACCTGTCTTAGCACCAACGCGCCTCCTACAAGTCTCACGGAGCTCCTTCGGAACACTAGGAAAATAGTTAGGATTTTCATTTGTTATTAAAGGACCGTATCTGACGGCCGGAAACAGTAGCTCGCTACCCTCCGTTTGGTCCTGACAATGCCCATCCCTTCTGCGATCTCCCAAACTATGACGATATGACGATCCTCCCCTCGAAACCCCCCCTCCTCCCCTTCCGTCTCTCCGCCATCCCGCCATCCACAATATCCGCCCTACCTCCCTCCTTTCTTTGTCCGTCTCTCACCGTGTCTCTCCTCCTCCGCTCCCCTCCCCACCGCCCATGACGCCGAATGATTCACAAGCCCCTCCTCTCCAAATTGCCCCATGCAGCTCGTATTCCCGCGGCCGGAGGAAACCACCACACCGACACCGAAGGAGAAAGAAAAAAAAACACACCAACAAAAAACGAAAATAAGTGTCTAACAATAGCTCAGCGTTCCGACCTAACTACTGCGGCGCGAAGTTCTGATTGTGGGGGCGACCGCCGACACCCCTCCCCCCCTGGTCGCTTTTTGCTTTGCTCTGAATCCGCCCGTTTGACGTTCCCCACGTGCTTGATAGGCTACTGAGTACATTCCCCGTCATCACACATGAGAAGGCGTCGCGACCGCAAGCGTACCGTCACTTTTGTCACTTTCTGACGGTTTTAGCCTGTTAGATCTATCTGTTACTCAGATTTGTGAGCCAGTCAGTGGTGGTGAGCTAGCGGTAGGCTCCGAACAATCTAATCCAGTGACCCAGTGATCTGAAATGGGCTGAATGGGAACCGCCGGAGGTAGATGTGAGATGTATGTGCGACGGGGTTACTCCATCACACAACCTCCCAACATGCCGCCGAGGCAGGTACACAGATGACCTGTCCCCCACCGCAACCCAGCAAACCAACACCATCCCACCACCCAAAACCCGCTGCAGCTGCAGCTGCACTTTGGCTCTTTTACTCGCCTCGCTGGGTGACAAAGGGGAGCGAGGCGAAGGGGGGGGGGCATCAGATTTGCTCATTGCCGGTTGCTTATTATGGCACGTCGCGCATCATGTACAAGGTCATCTGGGACCCGACATGGGTTCCTTCCATCTATTCTAGAAAAGGTGGCAGCGCCATCCCAGCACGGGCATCAGCGCCAGCGCCAGCGCCAGTGCGCATCGCGCTGCATCGTTGCATCGTCGCTTTCCATTCCACCATTTTCGTGCTGGTGCTTGTGCTTGTACTTGCAGAAAGTGCTTGCCTCTGCCTGCCTGCCTACCTGCCTGCCCTGCCCTCACCTCGGACCCGCCCGCACCAAGCTGCGCCGTGGCTCGGCAGGGAGCAAGCAAGCAAGCAAGCTCACCACCGCGCGGCGCAAGGCGCGGAATGGAATTGTGAGTTGGGGGCCGGGAATCATTCATGCACTCGCTCGCTGACAGCGAAGGCGCAAGGCGAGTGTACTCGTAACGTAACTGTGGTGCTGTACAGTACAGTTGCTGATTGCGGACTCGCGATTGGAGGCATCTGTCGTCGCCATATCGCCGGCTGCTATAGGACGTGGTAAGTACCTTGATGCGCAGCTTCTCGTGAGCGAGGAGCTGAGGCAACGGGGGGAATGGCGAGTCCGATTGGATGCCGTGCAGCAACTCTGATACTCTGCTATCGTCACTGGGAGCTTCGTTTGCTCGTGCGGCGGTAAGATAGTCACTGCGATGTGCGATGTTGTCACGTCACCGCCACTTCATCCCTTCTCACCTCCTCCAATGCCACCCGGGTCACGTCTTCTTGGGCACATTTTTTTTGCCGCCGAGGCACAATCCGAATGTGATGGGCGAAAATGATTTCCGTGCTTGCTTGCTTGCTTCGTTTCGTATGGGTACCCAGGGACAAGGTTCGCAACGGGCACGAAAAGCCACGTATAGGGGTGGTAAGCCAACCAGCGCGACAGAAGCACACGAAGCACAGGCGCCATGGGGTTTAGAGGGCGATGTTCTGCACCACACCGCATCCTGACTTGCTTCCTGCACAGGCAACAGGTACCCTGATCGTCGGTCGGTCGGTCGGTCTATGTCTACTTTACTTGGCTCTTCTGCTCCTTGCCTTTTGACTCCTTGCCAGCCAGCTCCTTGTCGGGGACATGGGGTCAAGCATCCCCAGTTATCCCGACTTCTTGGTCATGCCCCGCGGTCATGTGCGCCTCATTGACCCAAGTTGCATTGGTTGCATCTTTGCTGACGGGGATTGTTGTGAGTAGTTTTTTTGGTTGCTCGCGCCAGTAGATGAGCTGGTGTCCGATGTGTGCGATGATGCGTGTACGAGTGTACGAGGGGAGCGTAAGTCTACGGAAATAGCTACGTACCAAAGTATCAACCCCTCCAACTTCTTTTTCATACCCATAAATACCAAAAACTCCAAAATGACTGCTTACAGTGCGAATAAACGAACAGCAAAAGGGAAAAGCCGAAACCGCAGTCAGTGAGTGGCATTTAGCCCTCATCATCTGTGTCCCCGCCCCCTATGACCCATCACAGCACTAACACCAACACCGCCAACTGCAACCAACTCACTGTATCACTATCACACAACGCCCGCTGTCCTGAATTTGCGAATAGCGTCTACCATCAACAAGTAATCTCCTCCTCCTCCCGTCAAACCCTGACTAATCCCGTCTATCCTGACTATCATATCCGTCTTGAGGCTTCCGTACAGAAACCAGTCCTACCATCCTACCAAGACACAGCATCATCCATCCATCGTACAAAACTCACACACCCCGGAAAATAAGGCTGCATTGCCCCTCTCTCCTCTCACCTCGGTGTGCGAGGGTTGTTGTCGTGCTGTGCTGCCCCATCGCGCTACCACGTCATAGGCAATCTGTTAGCCTTGTCCCATCCCCGCCCCCTGTTATCTCCTCTAACTCCTTCTTGAACCATTCTGCGTCATTAACCCCACCTTAACAAAACACGAGAAAACGAGCTTGGTAAACTATTTTCGAAATCCCTTGCCGCCCTAACACACTTATTGCTATAGTTAAGATATAGTGAGATATACATAGGTGTATAGTAAGGATATAGTAAGATATTAAACGTATGTATACGCACACACACGCACAGGCCTAACAAACACATCCCTCCCCCCTCCCCTCCCCTCTCCCCTTCCCACCAACCCCACATCCACCATCCACCAGCAACCGCGACCGCGCGATCCACGCACCCCCCATCGCCGCCTGTTCCCATTGTTGCCTGGGGATCGGCGTTTCAGGTTAAAGATCGCTGTGCTTATCGCCCTTACCCCCCCATCCCCCTTTCCAGCAAGCACGGATGATTTGCTCGTCCACCCAACCCCTCCCTCGGGATGATTTGTCGACATACTGTATCCCCCTTTCCAACCCCCAAACAAAGCGGCGGGATTTCGATTCATCCACACACGGTCAAGAGTTGAGTTCAGCTCCTGTAAATGGGAGCGCGTCATCGTAATCCGGAGAGACACGGCATGGTTCGATTGCGATTACGTCCGATTGCTCATCTGTGGGACAGGGAGGAAGGGGGAGAGGGGGAGGAAAAGGGGGGGTGGCCGTCAAAAAATCTTCTTTCTTTCTTTCTTTTTGCGGATGCGGTGCTACGACGCACGGCATGATGGGGATAGGGGAGGGGGGGGCTTGGGAGCCGTTATTTCGAGGTACCGTACGTACGTGCGCTGAGTGCGCTGAGGATTTGAGATGGCGGAGATGGGAGATGGAGATGCACGTAGTCTGATGGGGGCCGTGTGGTGCATATGCACGTCACAGTAGAGTGATTTCGTGCACCAGAGCTGGGTAACAGGCAGGTAGGGTAGGCTTTCCCTTGGAACGTCTGAGCGCGGTCGTCAAACAGACGTTTTCTTTTGCTTAGCTGTGGGGTTATGGGTTATGGGTATATTGATTCAGCGTCCGAGGGCAGCAGAGAGGGGGATAGTAGAGCGGGAGATGTCCGCTATGGTCTCGTCGTCTCGGCGTCGGCTTCGTCTAACCGCCAACACGGTTCATTCCATAAATACACTCCCTCGCTTTTCCAACAGCGCCGTCTCCGCACCAGTGGCTCCTCCTAAACGATGACGCCAAACGCTCCTAATCCCGTCCCTGCAATCCTTGGCGACGCGTCGACGCTGATTTGTCCACCGCGATCGAGGATCCCACGAGTAGATAGATGGAATACGAGTCATCTTCAACAAGGAAAATAGCAAGCAAGACCTTGGAAAGACCTGTTTCTCGGATTCGCCATGCAGCATCTCCTCACCCCCCTTTCTCCCTTCCTAGCACACAAAGCACACAAAGCAGCCATCGAAGCGACTACTTCGGTGCTAGCGCTGGTTCCAGGACGGACCATCCCGCGACATATTTGCAGGTACATTTGTGGCTGCGGTGGATCCAACTGACCGTCGTTGGTGGTGTTGGGATAATATAGTTGAGTAAGTAAGAGGGAGTAAGTAGGTAATCCTATATGCGCTGCACCGTGGCACAGGCATGCGGTGAGACGATACTGCTTATTAGAGTGGCGAGGGGCATCGTAGAGTCGGTAGATCTGTATATTGCAGTCACGCGAGACAGTACGGTTTCTGGGAGCCCATCGAGGAAAGGGAGAGGGGGGGAACTTGACGACTTGACAATTCAAGCAACCGACCCGACAACCCGAGACGCAGGTCTACTCGGCATAGGGCGCTCTCTGCCATCTTCCGTCCCGTTCACGGGCTGCTGTCTGAACTCCCCCATTACTTGCCCCCCAAGTACCCATTTCCAAGGCTTACCAAGTATCGCCACGCTCGCTGGTCGAAACAGCACATCAGCTCGTTCGTTCGTTGTCAACTATAGTTATGTAGCCATGCCTCACACCACCCGATCGTCCGCGCCGCCCTCGCTCCTCTTCCGGAAGGTCTCACTGCTGCCCTATCGTCATCGACGGGCGGCGATCAAACAGAGTCACGTGCTTTCAATGCCCAAGCTGTGCTGTGCTGTGCGTGCTGCAGTGTGATATTTCGTACATACACATGAGAAGTGGGAGCGGGAGTGGGAATGGCAGTGGGAGTGGGAGTCGGAGAGGGAAGCTTAACAAAAAACAATGTGCATCGATAACCTACCACCCCCTCCTCCATGTCAACCACCACCCACCTCACCCACGTTGCTTCTTCAACAGCCCCCGTCCACCTGCAAGCACCACCACGAACCAATGGCGCGGCCCGCACGGCAGTAGACACCACCCCTCTCTTGTAATATCGAGGGCAGCGCGATAGCGATAGCGAGAGCGCCCACGTGCCTGCTGCCCTTCCCAGAGCATGCCGACGCCCGCGGCTGCATGCGCATATGGCTTGCTTCTTGCTTGCGTATTTTTGGGGAGGGTGGGTGGTTCCGGTGGAGTGGTGCGATGGGATGGGATGGGGACGGGAAGGTTTCTTTTTGAAGCCATGGTTGAGGGGTGTGGGCGGCTGGAGATGGAGGGTGTCTTATCGCACCTGCCACGCTGTGTGCTGGCGCTGGGAGGGAGTGGTTATAGGTTGGAGATAGGGAGGGAGTGTGTCGTTACTATTGCGACAGCCTCACGAGGGGAGAGGAGAAGGAGGAGGAGGAGGAGGGGCAAGAGAATGGGAAGGGGGCATGGGGTGCCTTCTGACTCAATCTGCGGAAGTGAGTGCATACTTTTACATACCTACAGGTCAAGGAGCTTTAAACTTACGTCTTCGCAATTCCCCCCATCTGCCCTTCCCTCCCCCTCCTCCATCGAAACCGACGGTGACCCCCACGGAAAAGGTGATATCCCCCAGCAATTTGAGGCAATTAAGACGGCAGCAGGCAGGAGCAGGAGCTGAAGCAGCGTCGTGCGCGGCGGAATGAATGCACATCGCTCGCTATTCGCACCTGCATCGCTCGCGCGCTCGTACAGACACCTGATGCTCCTCTATCCTGCCCCGGCACCTCCCTGGTTGGACTGGACGGCTCTACTCACTCTACCTGGGCCAAGAAGCTTACAGTACACCTTTCCCACTTGCCTCCTGGTCTCCGTGGATGCGGTAGAGAGAGTACAGTACAACAAATAATTCCAGTAGCGGCGTCGAGCTGCACCTCAGCATTTCAGCAGCATCTACATCGCTGCACCTCCTCCTCCTAGCCCCGCCTGTTCTTCAGCCAGCAAGGTACCCCAAAACGCAATCAATCGACAATCCACCACCAACTACCTACCTACCGACCCAAAATCCCGCAGACCCTCCCCATTCCCAAGGCAACTCCCGCCCCCATAAGCCGCACAACTAACCAACAAACCCTCTCTCCCATCCCCAAGGCTCGCACAACAGCATCGCGGTGAGCAAAACCCGCTGCCGAGGACCCCACTGCTCAAAGCGGTGAGCGCGCCTCCGCCCCTCCACCCGTTACACAGCGCTCCACCACGATCGGTGAGCCCCAACTCGGCCTGCCTCTATCACTGCGACTCAGGCCAGGTACGCGCCTTGCGCAGCCCCTCCTTCTGCTGTGCCCCCCCCTCGTATCGGCGCTGAAATTGCCAAGCCGCCGCCTCTTCCCTTCCAACAACAGCGCACGAGGCGCCAGAGAGAGAGAGGCCAGGCAGATCGCCCGATGGGGGCGAGCGCAGGAGGGATGGGGGATCGGATGCCTCGTGATGCTGATGGATGGTGCGTGCTGGCCGATCCCGTTTTTGGGCTAGGGAAGGGAGGGAGGGAGGGAGGGAAAGGAGCGAGAGGGGAGGAGAGAGGGTGTGTGTCGCCTTACCCGTTCATCCGATGCCCTTGTATGCCGTAGGTGTTCTATTCATCCAGGCCTGTTGGTCGTAGCCTTGCATTGCCGCCGTAAAGAAATGTTATAATAAACAGCAAATAAATCGTCTCGTAGTCACGTGATATTGAATCGAAGGCGGATGACAAATCAATCCGGACACTTGTCAGAAGTCGCAACAACAGCGGATCCAATCAATTCAATGGGCTCTGCATCACCACTAGAAGAATGAGAAAAAATATAATCAGAGGAGATTAATACATTAGTCTTTCAAATGCCCAGTTAATTAATTAATTATAAATTAAGAAACGGGCTCAATACTCTGCACTGAACTTTGTTTCTCGCTTGCGACTTTTGACACTGTCCGGATTGTTTTGTCAACCGCCTTCGAATGTGATAACTCGGTGGGCTTGTTGGCGCTAGAGGAAGTAAGGAAGGCGGTGGCGCAATCTGAGATTCTGCCCATTCAGCCCAAATTATTCCTGCAATAGCAAACGGTGGTACGAATCTAGAAGCTTTGCAACCGTCCAGCTTTGCCATTTCCAACGGGGTGGACTTTTGATAATGACAATGGTACGTACTACCCCAATATACCGGGCTTGCGGGGGACACTGCTGATATATGAAAAATGAAGGCGAAAGAGGCGCAGACCAAGCTCGCAGAGCTCGAGAAGGAAGACGCCCCTATCGCCGAGCAACTCGAGCAGGCGGGCGCGTTCGCCGGCATCGAATGGCTTGATTTCCTACAGACGGCTATAACGACGCCGGGGGAGGCGAGGACGGGCAATTTTCACGGCAGAGAGGAGTGGGTGCTCAGATGGCTGTTGAAGAAGTTGGGGGGTGAAGAGGCGAGACGCTGTCCCCAGGCGTGGAGACTGCTGAGGTGTCTTGTGCAGAGGGTGCCGGTGCCGACGGCGGCGAGGTGTTTGAATGAGCGGAAGGGGGTGGGGATGTTGAGGTTGGGTGCTGAGGAAGCGGTGGGGAGGAGGAAGGGGGAGAGGAAGGAGGAGGAGGTGGTTAAGGCTGATAAATCGGGGTCGAGGAAGAGGAAGAGGGGGGAGGAGACTGTGACGAATGGGAATGTGGAGGAGGAGACTTATGATGTTGCGGAGGCGATGTATGAGGTCCTGGAACAGATTGTGGGACTTGCGACGCCGGAGGAACAGCTGGAGGCCGATGCTTTCGCGGCGGAGTACATGAAGTCCGTGACTAGGCTTGCTCCTGAGGAATCGGCGAAACTGCTTGGGTCGTGGCTTGAGCTGTGCAGACTTACTCGGGATAGGGGCGATGAGGCGCAACTTTCTGGGTGGCTCACTCCATTCATCAAGACATGGAAGGCGCGCATGGATGGTGGTGATGATAGCCTCCTATTCTCGACACATTGTCTGGAGCCGTTGCTAAACCTATCTTCGTCCCCGAATCTCCTTCCACAGTGGCAAACACAGCTTGAGCAGCTTCTGAGCCGCAATATCATCCTGCCGGCAAGAAACGCCTATACAGCCTCTAAGACAACAGATGTCCTCGCCTCGTTCGTCACCAGCGCCGTGGCGACGAGACCCGATTTCGCGCCGATCCTTTTCGAAAACGCGATCCACAGCCTACAACCAAATAGTACGCATCGCAGCCGCGCACAGGATGCCGCGTGGCTACAGGCTCTCTTCAGGGTCCTCTCCGATGCGTGCCCAGCTGAGCAAAGGGAGGTCAAGAATGGAGCTATCAACAAGATGATGAAGATGTGTTTGGAGCACAAGATTCCACTGGATGTTGATCTCCTGCGGTCTATTACTTGGGAGTGTGGACTTCACAGTGAAGGAACGGATGAGGAGATCATCGCTACAGTGATCGCGCTGGATGGCCTCGTCTTCACCATCCCGAATGCCGACGAGAAGGATATACTAAAAGAGCTTTTCTCGCGTATCACCCTCTTGTCAACAAAACCAGAGTGGCCTGATATGGCAGACACATACGTCGACAAGATCCTCGTGCCGCTGATGGGCGATTTCGCCAAGGCTCGCGATCTGACGGGCTTCATCAATCACTGGTACGAACAGCTTGTTGCATTTGATTCCATCATCTCCGAGCGCCCATCAAAGAAAGAACTGGGTCATTTCGGAGCCTGGGAGGATGATGCACTCTTCGCAAAGCTGAAGGAAATCATGGAAGCTTCTTTGACTTCGGAGCAGATCAAGTCTATTCTAGATGGAATCCGTGAGAAGACAGGCAACCCAGGACCCGCTCTGGTGATGATGGATGCCGTCGCCGGCGCACTTACCCGCGAGGAAACTGTCGGCACCGCAGAGCTCCCATTGTGGGCGTTTTCCTGGGTCATGGCACATAAGGATGTTCCAGAGCGCTATAAGCTTCGACAACCGCAAATCCTGACACACGTTATGGATGCAACCTCTCTGACGGCCTTCCAAGAGCAGTGGGGTAGCGAAGCAGACATGGCTAAACATGTGTCTAATGCACGCGTCATGGTAACATCCTCCAACTCACTCGTTGAGCTATTCAGGAGCGCAGCCTCGCAGCATACCTTGCTGTCTTTGGTAAACAAGGAATTGGCCAATGAAAAACTGGTTCTAGCTATGAAAGAAGTAACGCAGGAGTTTTTCAAGGAAGATGCGATTCCGTGGTTTGCATCCAGCGGGAAGGGGTCGAAGAAGAAGGACGCAGCGAGGCGTTCTATTGCTATCAAGCTTCAAACCCCCGACACTGCATTCGCCCTTGCGAAGATCATCCTCGTCGATTATCCCAAGCTCATTAAGTACGTTTTATGCTAAACCCCCTGCGTCTCTCTCTCCTGCTAACATTTACTAGGATTGTCGCGGCTCCGGTTAAGAAAGGGAAACCAGTCCTCCAGACCTTGTTCTGGCTCGCATCGATGACTACCCCTTTCAGCGCAGAGAACAGCCCCAATGGCTGGGTCCGACGCAACAACGATGCCTTTCCTGGGCTCTGGCGGACTATGCTGAAGAACGATGACATACTGAATGATCAGGAGTTAATTGGTATGCATTGGGTAAATCTATTACAAGAAAGACGAAGCTAATCATTTATTCACAGAAATCATCATTGATATCATATTGAATAGTGGGACCCATGAAGACAATCCGATCGAAAGCCGAATGTCCTGCAACGGTTTCGCTATCGAATGCCTAAACAGCCTTCCCATCGAAGTGTTCAAGAGGAGCATCAGAGAGCGTGTGCTCAGGGCCTGGCCACCAGCGGCGCCTGAACCATCCCTTAATGATACCAAGACATTAGCTTACCGAATGAGCAACATCGACGCCGCCGTCATCAGTCTGAAGATGAAGATGATGGAAAGGCCCTCTATTTACGAGGGGTTCACTTATAAAGACCTCGATTCGCTTTCGCAAGCTATTTCGGAATTGAGTCCGGATCCAAGAGCGCCTCTTGATGCTTTTGCTGAGTACGCTCGACGAACGCTTGGGCATATTGGGGACACTATTGGTCAGGCCAAGAGTGATACTTTCGTCGGGGGTATGATGACTGAACTACGTCTCCGTGGCCCCGATGATAGCAGCAAGTCCACAATTGGCTGTGGGCGAATCCAACTGGCTGTAGCATTCGTATCTTTTCTCGCGACGAACGAGTCGAGGGTGCTGAAAGTTGATGGGGTGACCGCCGAGAAGATTTCGGAAATCAAGACCACGTTCAGAGACGAATTCGTATCCAACCTGAGACGCTTGGTGCAGAAGCCTTCCAAGCTGAAGAAAGAGACCGATGAGCGCTCCATGTCGCTTTACAGCACCATCCGCGCTCTAGAGAACCCAGTATTAGGAGTAGATCCGCGCTCGCTATCCCATCTCTACGACGACGCAACCACTTGCGCAAAGGACGTGGAAGAGAGGAACCCGGCTCTTGCATCCCAGATCAAGACATTTTTCATCTCGCACATCGCCGAGACCTCAAAGGTCGAAGAGTCTGAACTTTTCGACGAGGACGTCACAACCTCTGCTGGTAGGGTCGCTATCATGAGAGCAATGCAGGCGAAGACCGCAACGATGGATGAGAGCGAGAAACGTGATCTGCTGGTACGAGGCCTACTCCCCGGCAGCGCAGAGAACCTCGACAAGCTCCTAGCCATACACTACGTGCTCGAGTCGTGTGAAGGTCAGTCCATTATTCCCCCCGCCCTCCACCCCAACCCTCCCTAACACTATTCCAGACCAACCC
>JPKD01001296.1:0-12868 GCA_000750935.1 Pseudogymnoascus sp. VKM F-4519 (FW-2642)
TGTAAGGGTACATAGGGCGTTTACGCCATTAGGGCGCTTACACCACGACTTACGTTAGAGTACAGAATAAGGGTAAAAGAGCTGTTTTAAAGGGTTAATTCCAAGTTATAAAAGCAGAAGCAGTAACAGCTATAGCTTTATAGAGGCCTAGAATAACGCTACGACCTATAAACGAAGCTGTAATTAAGGAAATGGATAAAGAGAGTAAAGAGAGCAAAGAAGAGCCTTCTGATGATGATATAGATGAATTAGGGCTGTAGCAATTGAATTATTTACGATTTTTTAAGTTAGTAGTTTGGTGGTTCCGTCCTGGATTTTGGTGGGGTATCTAGAATTGTCGCTTACACCATGGCGGCGCTTACACCATGGCGGCGCTTACACCATGACCTACGTTAGTAATAGTAGATATAGTTAATATCTGAATTGCTCTATTATAAGATTCTACAGCATATGGGCTATAGGTTTCAGCTATAAGATGATATTTAGGTGTTTTAGTAAGTCACTAGCTTTTATGTGTCACTCACATGTAAAACACGTTATTAGTTTGTCCTTAATTATATAAACCGTTATGAAAGTTCTCGGCGAGAGATTTGGTCTAGAGGATTCAGAAAGCATAAAGTGCGATTTTAGAGCGCTTGTATCCTATTACCATAATTATGTGTTGAGATTTCTGCAATTATGTCGAAGTAGCGACTGGTTGGTGCGAATTCGTATTATTTTAAGGTTTCGTGTTTTCGTGATTGTCTAACTGAGAAAGCACCCTAATTCATTAAACAACCACCTCTTCTGTGGATATATATTCAAGCCGAGGAATAATATGAAGTTTCTAATGCCTCATGATTGGCATTATGGTGGAATCTGTAATCATTATTGCGAATAGTCAGCCCCATTCACTTCGCGGCACTTGGCACGACTCCCATGGGGAAGGTGACAATGCAATTGAGCCTATGACTTATCAACAGCACTGGCAGCTAAATTTAAATTGCAACCCATTGCCAATCACTGTTCCTTGGCCCTAACATGATGCCTACAGCTCTATCTTGGCCTTCTAAACAGGCAGTTCGATTTGAAGCATCTAATGTATAATTAGCTGCTCTAGTCAATAAATATCATCTCTATACAAACAAAACATTAGATCACGTCTTTTACTGAGCGATAGCGCAATGAGGCTAAGACTGCCAAGGGGTGTCACGTCGAGAGGTCATAAATGCAGAGAGTATCCTGAAGCCTAAGAAATGATCTTTAGCTCGAAGCGCAGTGCTCAAAACAATTCCACACCGGCAACGAAGATGGGTTTCGCTTCATTCTGGCAAGATGCCAGGAAGTCGGGACAGCAATATCTAGCTACACAACATGCCGAGTCGGTAGGATCAGTCGTTCGCGATGGTAATCTCGAATACACCAAAGAAACTGCTGGAAATGAATCTCAGCCATCCTACCAAGAAGCGTCTGGCGCACCCGTCGAGAAGGAATCACCGCTTGGATATGAAATCAACTGGTTCACTGTCATCTTCCTCAACATCGGTCAAATGATAGGAACGGGAGTTTTTTCTACCCGTATGCTTTCGTCTGGTTTTTAAATCTTGAAAATACAATTGCTAATTACATGGTAGCGGGGTCAATCCTCAGCGGGCTTGGTTCCGTAGGATTAAGCTTATTCTTCTGGTTCATTGGCCTTTTGATCGCATTTGCAGGATTCTCTACTTATCTTGAACTTGCATCCTATTTTCCTAATCGTTCCGGAGCACAAGTAGTCTATCTCGAGCAAGCCTACCCTCGACCAAAATACTTTTTCCCAACAGCTTATGCCATGTTGAACATCCTACTGGCATTTAGCAGCAGTAATGCGATTGGTATGTCGCGCTCCCGGGCTCACTTGACTCAATATCAGCTAATTCATAAACAGTCTTGTCAACTTACACGTTCCGCATTGCTGGCACCGAGCCTACTGAATGGCAAGCCAAAGGTGTTGCGATTGCTGGTTTCACTCTTGCTACGATTGGTTAGTCTGACAGTGGCGCAAAGAATTGCCTCTCAATATTGATTCTCGAATTGTAGTGGTCATCATCTCCAACAAATGGTCTCTTCGTTTTTCCAACGTCATCGGTGTTATCAAAGTCCTCACCCTGGTATTGTACGTTTCTCCCTAATAGATCTGCCTCAAAACAGTGACTGATCTCCCGCAGCATCAGCATAACTGGCTTCGTCGTTCTTGGAGGACGCGTCAAATCTATTCCTGACCCAGGAGCAAATTTCCGCGATTCTTTCGCAGGCGCCACCGGAGATGCTTCTGGTGTAGTGAGAGCTCTTGTCAGAGTAAACTATGCTTATGAAGGATGGTCTAATTCATTCAACATGGTCAATGAAATCAAGGTAGGTCTTTCACTCTGGTATCAGGGCTTAGCTGATTAAAATTATTAGAAACCTATTAAAACAATTCGATGGGCAGGTGCTCTGTCACTTGCAATTGTCGCTGTTCTTTATATGCTCTGTAACATTGCATATTTTGCTGCAGGTAATCAATTATGTAGCCCTTCACATATCTGCTACAATACTAACCTCAAACCATAGTTCCCAAGCAAGACGTCCTCGAATCGGGCACTGGAGTCGCAGCTCTTTTCTTTGGAGCTGTCTTCGGGCCAGGCAATGCTGCTAGAGGATTGAACTTCCTTGTTCTCCTATCATCGTTCGGCAACCTCGTGTCAAACTTGATTGGTTCCTCCCGTATTATCCGTGAATGTGGACGGCAAGTTTCCTAGCATTTATTAATGTATTTTTTATTCTCACTAACATTGATTCAGACAAGGTGTACTCCCATACCCAGCATTTTGGGCATCAACTCAACCATTCGGAACGCCACTCGGGCCATATGCCTTCAAATACGTCCTCACACTATTGATGGTTCTCGCCCCTCCATTCGGAGACGCTTTTGATTTCCGTAATACTCATCTTGCCCTTACTTTCTGCTCTTTACTGACATGTACCCCAGTTGTCGACTTGAAATCGTACCCAGATGCGGTGTTCGCCGGCTGTGTTGCAGTAGGGGTATTCCTTATCCGCCGCCAGCGTAAGCGCATCAACGCCGAAAGACCCGAGTTCAAAACCTGGGACGTGGTATTACTGTTTTACATCGCGATTCAAATTATACTTCTCGTGATGCCTGTGATTATTTCTCCCCTATTCAAGACTGAACTGCCACTGATTCAAAATCTCACAGTGGGTTCCTCCCGCAGGTGGAATCAATGCGGGAAGTGTCAGCTTCTTCTATGCAACATATTGTTTTACTGGTATTGGAATGTAGGTTTGCTCTAATCATCTTATAATATTTTACTAACAAGTTATCTAGTCTCGCAGCCTGTGGTGTCTACTACTGGGTCTGGACGCACTTCCTTCCTAGGCGAGGAAACTATGCCCTTCGCCAAACAGTTATCGTCTTGGACAGCGGCGCCCAAACCCACAAATTGAACAAGGTTCCTAATTCCGAGCTTGCGGAGTGGGATGCTAGGCACGATGTTATAGGCAAGGAAATTTCTAGTGGAAGTAAGGTGGATTCGAACACTGGCAGTAATGAGGATGAAGTTATTCGTCAACGAGTTCTAGATGAGAAGACTAATAATTACAGGGAGATATAGAAACAATTAATATATAACAAATACTATATTAAGTTGAGCACGAAGCTTCTACCTAGGAAATATCCATCTACTTGTAGTGGCGTCATGCTAAACGGATTGTAGGGAACTATAGGAACTATAAGAGTTTCTATTGGAGTTTTTATACCGACCTGAGAACTATTGCTAGGCAGGCGTTTCCCCTTTGCATAGTTTAATGGATTTAACGGTGTCAGTTTGTGTATTAACTACGGTAAATATCAGAATTGCTAGTCAAATCATCGAAAATATTACACCAGTAGCTTGTTCTGCGATACTAACCGACTATGCATCAACTATCTATATATACATTATTGCATATGTCTCCAAACACTTCCATGCTATGATGGTATTGGTCCTGCACCTGCTTGACTCTCGCTGCTAGGTCTCTACCAAGCGGAAGGAACCTCTCGCCTTCCCGTCCAGCTCCAACACCCTCTCCCATCACAACCTCATATATCGCCTTAACAGCCTTATCCTTATCGCCTTCAGGTTTAAAGCTCCCGCTACCCATGGCGTCAATGGTCTTTTCAACAATAGTGCCTTGGTAATCCTCTGGCATGGGATTTTTGCTAGTGGTGACGGCGTTGACCATGTTAGTGTTAAAAGCTCCGAGCGAGACAATTAAGACACGGACGTTGAACTCAGAAACTTCCTTTGCTAGAACCTTTGACACGCCTGGCCATTATCAGCTTTGGAAACATACCATAATTGGGAACGAATACTCACTATCAAGCGCGGCCTTAGCTGGCGCATAAGCACCCATGCTCTCCCTCCCTTCCAATCCCGCTCCACTACTCATATTCACTACAATGCCGAATCTTCGTTTGCGCATACATGGCACCGCCTCCCTAATAAGCCTGGCGGGCCCGAAATACAATGACTCCATCTGACGGCGCGCTTCCTCTTCTGTGAACTGTTCAACACAGGCATGAATAGAAGACCCCGCATTATTGACTAGAACATCGATTTGCTGGCCTGACGCTTCGAGATCCTTAATGACGTGTGCGCAGTCTGCATCTTCCACGTCTAACTTAAGCCACTTCCCACCTCTGTTCTCAACTTCGGCGACAAGCTCAGGGGTGCGGGAAGGTTTTCTTGAAGTTGCAATCACTCTGTGTCCGTGTGACTGTACTATGTTGGTAAGGGCAAGACCGAATCCTGAGGAACAGCCTGTGATGAGCCATGTAAGCTGCCTATTTGGCATGGTAAATGTTGTAGACATTGCTGCTTCGAGTTTTACGGGTTGGTTCAGCCCTGCTTTTTCTATACCAACCTTTGCCTTGAGTAAATGAATATGCGCAAATGCGTAAGAAAGCCAGGATCTGACTTAATGTCCAATTTAAATGTCCGATTTAACTAGACATGACTTATAGGGTAATCTAGTTTATAGGTGCTTATCACCTCAAGATGACGGAGTTAGCTGACCTATAGCTTAATGTCCGGGTTAGCGCAACTCTGCAGATGGACATAAAACTAAACGCCGGAAGGCATGCGCCCAGTGACGGGATAACGCTAGTAAGGCACCCTTGGATTATATTATAAGGTTGACATCTCGGTATAAATACTGAAATTGGGCGGGATGAGCTTCGGGGGGTGAATAAAAACAGGTGAGGGCTTTGTTGCTGAATTCGAACTAGTAATTTGGAGGAGCTGCTCTTTTATCGAATTTCAAAGCGGCGGCAGGCTATCGACGCTAAACCCAGGTGCTTGAAAACTACCGTCTAGGTCATACCATTAATGTCTTATAGCATAGCTTAGTTAGTTGAGGTGGTTGACTGCATAAGCATGAGACTTGACTTGGTATTTTATGGTGATTTTGTAGTAATTTGTGGTGATCTGTGGTGGTTTATGGTGATTTATACTAGTGTATGGTAGTTTCTGGTAATTTGCATTATATTGATCTTATTATCAAAATCGGCTTATTACATAGAAAAATAACATGTTGAAAGTGCGCTCTAGGAAACCGCGTTCTTAGGAGCCCATATGCCGTGTATTAAAATATAGAAGCAACCTATTAAAGTTCTAGGTACTCTATCCACATAGAGGTATAGTTGCCAACGTCCTGCTCATTGCTATGCACAGGGTCTATGAACACATTCGGACAACACGAGTATTCTGTTTCTTCCCACCATGAGTATTTTCTCCACTGACAGAGATTCTATCCTGTGCTTAGAATCAAATTATACCTTACTAGCGTTACCTAAAACCTCAATATTGAAATCTCTGAGCATATCCCGCAGCCCGTTGGGCAAGATGCTCCTTGCGTTCCTCCGGCGTCACATACTTCGTCCCGCTTGGAAGCACATCAGCAAGCTGGGAAATCTGAATCACCTGAGTGACAATAGCAACCCCATTATCCTTATCAGACGAGTCCGTTGGCAGACCCTGCCAGCGAACCATAATAGTGCCCTCATTGAGCCCAGCAGTGTCAATCCAATTACTGACCCTTGGATCTGTCCGGGACACAACAAATGTGTAAGTTCCATTTGCATTAGCGACAGCCTGTTCGCTGTTGAGACTGAGCTGATACGCTCCTGGGTCGACGGTAATAAGCCAGGGGTCCGTGGCGGGGAAAACGAAGTAATCGGCTTCTCCTACGGAGAGGGTGGCAACGATGGCCTCGCCGGCCTTCAAATTGAAGTGGCCAAATGAACTTGCCTGCGTGGTGAGCGTGCCGAGGGTGCTCGACTGGCTGGGTTTGGATAGTGTGTTGACGGGGTTGATCATTGTCTTCAATCCAAGGGCACCGACGCCATAGTCAATGATGGACTCCTGGAGATTCCATTGGGCTCGGTGAAAGATCGCCGTCTCGTCGATGGGTTTGCGACCCGTTGCGTCATCAAGGAGTTCAACCGTGAGGTTATCAGGCGTTTGGACTTGCCAGTTGCCCAGGTTATTGCGAACGAAGAGTTGCTGTGCCAGCAAGGAGGATTTGATGTGATTTGTTTGCCCCTCACCAGATGAGCTGTCAATAGTAATGGTGTAGGATCCATCTGTGCCTACAACAAGGTCATCACCAGCCAGGCTTGCTACCGTATTTTGTGAATTTGGATCGCTGATAAGTGAGAACGTGACATCCGTCGGTCCCTCCGGGTGACGATGCCCTCTTAGAACATAACGAAGTTTGCTGCTGATTGGAATCGTTCTATATATGCAATCCGGATTATCGTAAGAATATCGCCCGCCAGGTACGTCTAGTCCAAACCAATTCCGAGGGCCAGCATCTACCCAATAAACCTTTGGATAGTAGGGGTCATTGTTCACTGCTTTTTGGATGGAACTAAATGCCAGCTCGTCTATGGCGGCGTCGAGTCTCGAATTGGCTTCCTGGCTTATGGGAAGTCCATGTGATGTTTGGAAAGTGGCTTTAGCCTCTGCTTTAAGAAATGCAAAATCGTGGTCTTCATTTATCTTTATGGAGAGCGCATCAAGATCTCGTTGGTCTGATGTTGCCAGAGGATTCCCCCCGCTGTTCGATGCTACAGCGATTGTGGCGGCAGCAACGGTTCCGATCGTCTGAGCAAAGAACTTCATAGTGAGTGTATAAGGAAAGATGGGACGAAATAGTTCTAATAGTAGCAAA
The DNA here is from genome assembly GCA_000750935.1 of Pseudogymnoascus sp. VKM F-4519 (FW-2642). Taxonomy (NCBI): domain Eukaryota; kingdom Fungi; phylum Ascomycota; class Leotiomycetes; order Thelebolales; family Thelebolaceae; genus Pseudogymnoascus; species Pseudogymnoascus sp. VKM F-4519 (FW-2642). The sequence continues at coordinate 7,234 of JPKD01001296.1, forward strand.
GAAATAAGTAAATATGCAGGGTTATAACTATATATATGCATATACAAATGAAAAAAAGGAAATAAACTTACGGACGTATATGATTGTGCAAGTTGATCGATGCATCGCGCAATAGACTAGACACATGCGAATTGCCTGGCCGGCTCCGAAGAGGGGCTTTGGTACAGAACCATACGCAACTGTGGATTTGGACCTGCCAAAAAGGTGAAGTGGAACTATGCATGTCAGCTAGTGTTGACAATAACTATAAAAATATTTTTGAGAAATTTCGTCGATCACCAACCTGGGTCAATCAGCAACCTGGGTCAGTCACCAATCTGGGTCACCACATCCTACAAAAACCGAACTGATCTTTAGATTTTGCAAGTTAATCCACGAGCAGCTCTCTTATAAGTTAATTCAAAATTGAAACTAGTTCACTAGTAGACACTCCATTTAGTTATCATCCCAGTATGTAAAAATGCTCAACTCTCATGTATTTATTTTGGGGGGTATATAAAAAGCATCTAATAAAGCTGCATGGTATAATCAACAAGATGAAGCGGAAGCGGTATACCAAAGTCTACCCGCAAAAAAAACGGACACCAAAAAACGTCCGCTTCAAAAACATCCATCCAGGGCCGCCATATTGTAGTATGTTAACTACCGACCCGACCGACCTTTTTCGTATCCACATGCCCATAGATACGAGGTCAAATTTACATGTGTATAAAAACAGGACGCCCGCAAACTAATGCAAAATATGATGATAAATGTCAAAGATGATCCACCCTCCTCACCATATGTACGTATATGTATAGTAGAATTTTAAACGTTGTTGGTGCTGATCAGCTGGATGCAATTCGTCAAGAGGTTCGCAGCTTCGTGAAGGAGCTCCCAGCGGGTCTTCTCAAATGTGTGTCGGAGAACCATGAGCATGCCGGTGCAGCCATTGAGGTTACTGACAGACTTGAGCTCTTCGGGGGACTTGACGTTGCTCAGTCTCCTGAGGTACACTCGCATGTCGAATACCTGATCTTGGAATGCGCCTGCTGATGGAATATCCTCCTGTGTGGGACCTTCCAAGGCGAAGGCATAACACCAGACGATCAGAGCAGCAAAGTAAAGGACCCATGAGCGGTTCATCAGGACATCATCACGGGCTGAATAGTCGAAATCGGTGTCCTGGTCATACATCTGCATACCAGATGATGTGTCTTCCGGTAACAATACTGTGCATAAGAACCGGATTGCGTAGTACGTAGCGTCTCGGGCCTTGGCCGTTGGAGCCCAGATGTCCTTCATTTTTCGTTGTGTAGAGTTCAGATCTTGAGTGCCAATAGTGCGGCCGAGGAGTCGTTTTGCTCGTGCAAATATTTGGCAGTCGACGATGTCAACATGCATAGCCATGTGTGCCAGATGATGAAGTACCGTTCTACTTTCGAAGACAATATCTTCATCTTGCTTGCTGGTGTACGTATAGGGGCCCGAATTGGTTTCCGTGTTGTGGGCCAACGACCTGTCAAAATCTTGTTTCCACAGATCAAACGCTCGTGTCAGAGAGCCCCTCCACTTGTCACGTCCCCCAAGCACCTGGGAAACTCCTAGTGAATTGACCTGGAGGTCTCGTTGGTTCATATGCCAGCTCACACTTAGCAATCCTGCCATCAAAATGCTTCGTCCGAAGGCGTTTGTTCGCACTTCCTGCGCATTTAATGTCCTCTTCAGGCCTTCGAGGAACGACACAGGCTTGACGCCATTGGCGTGGAGGCTTGCTTCGATTCTACCAACTTCGGCGCTGTTGGTCGCTGACCAGAGTGCCTCATCGCACGGTAGCGGGAGTCGCATTTCGTGGGCAACCATAACCGTTGAATGTCCAAACATAGTAGCATGTACAGAGTCGATCACAAAGGCTGCAAAAGCCGCCCGGCGGGTCGCTTCATTTGTGATCCAGTGGTTCCACCATTCATCTGGCGTATTTGCTCCCGAAGCTGACGATTGCTTGGAGTCATTGGGACCCTGTCTCTCGTCTCTCACGCTTGGCGGAGAATCCAATGCAGATCTTCCTATCAGCGAACTGCCTCTCCGCATCAGTGTGATGGTAGTTGCATGGTGTATATGTGCGCGCTCATGGAGCGCTCGGGTAGAGTACATCTTCTCATAAATCTCGAGGAGGAGAAGTGCTTGGAATACCCACAATTTCGCAGGGGGACGAAAGTGGACATCACTGAATATCTCCCATCTCAAGTGCCAAGCAAGGAAGTTTGCAAGCTCGGCACCTGACTGGGTGACATGATACCCGTGCATCTTATCAAGGCAAGACGCGCCGATGGCCATCATTGCAATGAGAAGAAGGTTTGGAGTCTTTTCAGGAGAAAATGTCGGTTTATGCACTGTATTTAATTAGTAAAGTCTTCTTTCTTAGGATGGAAGTAGATTTGATGAAACTCACAGATTGGCAGCTGAGGATGGAAATGCCACCAGAAGCTCCCTATATAAGTTTGCATCATCTTCCTGCTCATCATATGAGAATCATTGCTGCGGTCGCCGTCAAGTAGTGCCTCCTTTTGCTTCGCAACAGGAGCGTGGTCCGTCTCGTTGAACCTCTCCTTGATCAGGTCGATAATCTCTTGGCTTTTGTCTTCCGACAATATCATCTCTGGAGTAGACGTATCTAGCAGACTTGTGACTGCCATTGGGTGTTGCGGATTTTGCGGAAAGTAACCACCAAGGTTGATCTCATTTGCAAAATACGGTTGATATTGGTTCTGGGCATCGGGATAGCTGGGTATGGGTGTCAGTAAAGTGACTTCTCAACGAATAAGGTATCAAACTTACTTTGAGTAGCCTTGCGTCCCAAGCGCCGGATTTGACATTGGCGATGAATTGTCAAGGTGTTGTCCGCTGAATAGGAAGGCAACAAAGTCGTCCGGAATTGCAAAAGGAGACCTGTTATAACCTTCTCCACCAAATACAGGCATGGTGTTTACCGCAGCCATCTGGTCCAGTAGCATCATATCGGGGCCAGATTGCTGTGGATGGCTAGTATCACGGCCCTGATAGTCGATCGACATGGAAGTCTGTGGTGGGGAGATGACATATGAGGATTCAGTATCCCGTGATGTTGTCGTTGATGCTGGTGCAGCCACAGGTGAGAAGCCTGGCGGTGGTAACGAGAACGGAGTGAAATTCTGGGCGTTGACATATGGCTGTTGCATAGGCACCTGCATTCCGTTGTTATGATTGTTCACGTATGATTGTTGCCGTTGGTTCGGGGAGAGCGCATCAAAGCCAGGGTTCGTCGAATGCTGGGATTGTCTCCCGTACAAGGTATTATCTTGCATGTTACCATCCGTTCCACCGATGCCCGCATGGCGCCCCTGCCCGGTTGAATTTTGCTGCATCGAGCCTGCATTGAGGGTATGAGCGGACTGGATGCTGTTATCGCTGTTGGAACGCCTATAGGGGCTACCCGCTGGTGGATAAGCATTGCTGGGGTCGGCAGTAGCCGATAGTGACCCTGAGCGAGGATATGCCGACGTTGTATGGGCACCGACAGGGGAGAATGGGCCGGACAAAGTTTCCGCGGGTGACTGATATGGCGCTTGTGCAGTCCTTGGCTTGAAGCCGCTGCTACCAGGCCGTCCGACTTCAGGGGACATGGAGCCTTTGAATGCCATACTGGTGTTGTTGCTAGTTATTGGCGAAACGTTGCTCAGCATGGCATCCTTTCTCTGAAGCTGTGACCCTTTAGCGGTGTGGCGTTCTTTGTGGCGGTTGCATAGATCCTGGCGGACAAATGTGCGATCACAGTCGGGGAAATCACAGCTGTATATCTGCTTTGGGGTATGGTTCAGTTGGTGACGATAGCTAGGATCGCGGATTAGTCAAGAACATAGAAACTGTGTGCTGCTCGCCAGGATTCGGACTTACAGATGTTCTGCCCTGGAATAGCTTTTACCGCATCCGCCTTGGGGGCACTCAAATTTCTTGTCGAGGCCTTTTCGGCTTCTTCGTCTCTTCCTGGCACCTTCAGGTCCATCGGTTCCATCACCACCGGACGACTGTCCCTCATCGCCATCAGCTCCGGAGCCGTATCCATTACTGTCTTTCGACGTAATCTGAGTCCGGCTTCGCCGCCTCCCCCTCGGTTTTTCGCCTTCCGTCTTGATCTTCGATAAAACCGGAGGAGACTCCAGTGGTATGTCCATTATCACAGACGACTGGGTCACGTTTGCGGGGTGGATCTGGATCGGTTGGGCAACAATCGAAGTCATTATCTGTGTCGCTGGGACGGGTATTTTAAATTATCACAAGTGGTAATAGCTCTTTCGATGCGTATGCGGAAGAAGGGTCCTGATATAAGGGTCCTTTACCCCGAAAAAGCTGTAAGTATATTTAGTCGTTGGGCGACAGAAGGTTATCCGCAGGCTACATTTACTGTCCTTCGTCAGCTCTGCCCAAGTGCGCCAGGTTATCGAACACGGAGATTGAGAGAGAAACATTATATAATGTATTACTAAAACATCTTTGATTCTACAGGGTGGGGGGAGTAAAAATGCCTGGACGGCACGCGACCAACGGGGCAACCTCCGTTCTCGCTGGAGACAGGACGGGCGCATCGGGCGCATCGAGCGCATCGCAGGTGTTTCTTTTGCAACGCATCACACTTGTCGCGCCGTCGCAAAAGAGTATGCTGGCTGTGTGTGAAGCTTGGTAGGTTAAAGCACGCTCAAACAGATGAAATATATTTACCAAACCAAGAAACCAGCCGAACTCACAGCGAAGGCATACAATGTCAACGCTAGATCTGATAGAGCTGGCAGCGCGATAAAAGTGTGCGCTTGAGCGACCACGGCGTCGACTCAGCAGATCAGATGCTGCATCTCATCCAGAATTTGTAGCCGCTTCGAAAGGTCGATAGGTTGGTTTCACAGGCGCGGGGGAAAACTTATCAGGTCGAGTATCGGAGGGCGGAGGCGCGGGGAACGTCGCGCGCGGGATGTTACAGGCCGGAGAATTTCCGGGGGGAGCTATGAATCGGATCTCCGCCTAAATACAGAATCAGCATGATGGAGGAAGAAGAGGTATGATGTGAATTGCTACGGACCTGCCTGCGCCAGCAGTAATTGAGAGAGATCGCTGTGATAGATGCCTCTTATCGTAGACGGGACGGATGGTGGGGATTTCAAGCAACAGTTAGCAGCGGGCGGTGGATCGAATTGTCGATGCAGAGCCGATGCGTACAGAGGCGACTGCGGGTAGCGCCTTGGGAGTATACGGACGTCCAGAGTTACTGTACAGAGTACAGTAGATGATAGATGGACCTGAAGAAAGGTAAAGTATAGAAGAAGATCCGCTAACGGCGACAGAGAAGAGGTCGCGTGTCGCGGCCAGAGAGGAAGCTAAGGGCGCCGGGCGAAAGTAGATCAGATGGAGGAGCGATTATTGTGAGGGGCGGCGGCGGGCGGGAGTGTACAGCAGTAGTGAGACTGTGCGTGTCCGGGTCCGGGGAGCTATGGCTTTCGGCGGCGAGATGATGTAACTAGGCGCTCATCTCACGGAGACGAAGAGGGGAATGGTGATGGAAAAGATGGAGATGGGGAGAAGAGAGGATGGAGAATGAGGCGGATATGGATTGAGGGATTGGGGCGGC
>JPKD01001298.1:0-11668 GCA_000750935.1 Pseudogymnoascus sp. VKM F-4519 (FW-2642)
TACGATGCCTGGGGGGGGGGTTAGCAACTATAAATGATATGGATATAGGGGGTGGGGGCTTACCTGATGCTAACACAATTTCGGTCTCGAAGGGGTATTTGAACATACTCGCGCTTCCGAAATCAATAATCTTCATGATACCAAACTCGTTCACAACGACATTATCGAGCTTGAGATCGCGATGAGCAAGGCCCATACTGTGGATAAACGTGACACCACTCAAGATCTGCAAGAACGAACACGACACCTCCTCGCGCGACATCTTGCCCGTCATGACGATAGCGAAGAGATCATAAGGCGCATACTCCATCACCTCGTACCACTTCCCCTTCTCCCGGATGATATCAAGCGTCTCGATGATATTCCCATGGTGCAGCGTAGATCCAATACAGAACTCCGCCGTCACCTTCTTCGTATACTCCTTCTCCGTCTCATACGCATGGCGAGCGCGGAACTCCTTAACCGCAAACGTCGTCCCATCCGAACTCCTCTTCATCAATCTCACGGACCCGCCCGCACCAGCACCAAGGACCTTGCCGAACTTGCCGTACTTGGAAGTCAGGCCGTGGTCTTCGCCGAAGGGGAGCTGTTGGAGGGATTTCTGGCTTGTGGGGGTTTTGATGCCGGATTTTATGGAGGAGCTTGGGGATGCGTTGCGTTTCGACTTGTGGTGGCTGCCAATCTTTAGGAAGCGCTTTAGTTCGGACATGGAGCCGCGGGCGGGGAGGGCGTCGTCGTTCAGTCGCGCGATGCTGGGGTCTTTCTTCGATGAGAAGCTCTTCTTATCCGAGCGCAGGTCTGCGGAGCTGCGACATGATCGTGGTAGGGTCGTTGTGGACGAAGACGGCGAGGTTCGGTGTCTGCTGTTCAGACCGCTGAACACGAATCGAGGCTCGATGGTATCAAGGTTCTTAGACTGCGGTGGTCGTTTATTAGATGCGTAAGGGTCGTCAGGTTCCCCAGCTGGTGTGAACGGTCTGCTATAACCCCCTCGACTCGGGCTCGGCTCCCGGGATTGCGGAACAGATTGTGAATAATCACTACGCTCACTCGACTGGCGACTAGGCCCAATAGCAAATGCGTTTTTCCGATATCCGGTGACGGAATCTGCCACGCTGGGTTGTGTTAGTGATGTCTGTCCTGACGAACCTGGTCTCGAAGAGTTGTATGCGGACGTTTGGGTTGTTGGTGGTGAGATCTGAGGCACTGACGTCGTGGGGTCAATTTCTGCTTCGACTCTTTGTAGGTTGGCACCCTTCCCAGTAGGCTCTCTAGATCCGCTCACTGCTGGGGTAAGTGGTGGTGTTTGCATTGTCCCAGAGCGTGAGTGTAAGGATGGGCGACCTGATGCGGACGACTGAGATGGATGCCGACTCGACTCCTGGAAGCTCTCTGTCGACGGTACCTATAGAGAAAGTATATGTTAGCATCTGGTCATTATACCATAAGTCTAACAAGATCATATGCTGTGACCAAGTGAAGATGTTGCAAGGAGCTCACGCACTCTCGAAGCCGGCAACGAGACAGGCTCGAAATTGAAATGGCTCATCCGCCTCGACTGCAGATGCGTGCCACTCAACGACTCCGACAAATCCCTCAGCTGCCCCCCAGATCCAGAAACATCCAGCAGCTGCTCGCCCGTTCTTGAAGTCGTACTCGTCTCGTCCAACTGCACTGGTTCGATCTCCTGGCTACTCGATGCAAACCGCACGGCCGGAGACCCCGGGACCGATCTTTGGGCGCCAGGACTCATTGCGAAGGTGTCCCTTGCTGGAGGAGGTATCGACGGGGAATTGATTGGGAGGGGTGTGTTGGTATATTATCTAATATTGGTCAGCACGTCTGGTATTAAACCAATGGTGGTTGTATGGAAGGGGTGTCAGGTGTGAAAAAGGAAAGATGATGATGGGCTGGCTGGCCTTGCACTCATGGATAAAGTGAAGAGTGCATCAACCAAGCCCTTCGAATCTCACTCACCAAGGGCGTGCTGTTCTAGAAAGCCACTAAGATGCTGATTATAGTGAATTAAGAATAGTGGATGCTATGCAAGTAGCAAAGGGTGTGAGTGAGCAAGGCCGACCAAGCCAAAAAAGCGAGGGTTTGAATGGGATGGCGGCGTTTGTGTGTATGATTGTTTGGTGGTGGCGGTTGTTTGGTGGGGGAGGGGAAAGGAAGCACGGAGGGTTGAAGGTGAGGCCCGGAATATCCAGATTCAAGTGGGGCTCGATTTTTTTAACTTGGGGTTGGAGGGATTTGGAGGCGTGGGATGTAGAGGGAAGGTAGATCATATGCGGTCATAAGGGCAAAAAAAAGAGGAGAAGGTACATTTGAGGTACTTATAGCGTTAGTTATTTTTCTACACGTTCTATACAAGGAGAAGAGTTGTGCCGAGAAGGCCGCGACCGCTTTCTGCTACCACATGGTCTCCACACTATAAATTGTAGATTGTAGACATACGTAGCTGAGACAAAAGTGATATCAACGAGATGGATATATCAGCTATATAAACATCTGGACACACTCGACTGCTCAGGTACTGAATATATATATATATATATATCTATATAAGCTGTGTACTGTTACTCTTCAATCCCGCAATGCAGCACATGCTCCATCCCATCCCATCTCCTCTTCTTCGGCCGTACGGCGGATAGTTAAGATGCCGTCCACCGTCGTCCCGTGGCACCGTTGGCACAGCACACCATTGGTAGCCACAAGTCCACAGGGGCCATACACCCGGAGCTTACGAGAGATTTCCGCCAATTCCACTCTCCAACCAGCCAAGACAGCAAGCCCAGTCTCTAGGGGATTGATGGGGATCGGACAAGATAAGAGGTCCGACGAGACTGCGGGCCAAGGACTTCCGATATCCGACGAGTCTGGCTGGGGGAGGGTATTGTTGGTTATAGCAGGTGATCTGTGTGAGTGAGGGAGTGACAGTGAGGGAGGAGTGAGGTGAGCATGTAAGATTATCCAGTTGTATGGAGACGACGTATTGTACGTACATACATACACACATCCATACATTCTAGGCTGGCTGACTGTTGAGCGCATTTCATACAATTTATCCATCCGCCAGTACATACACATCACATCACATCACATCACGAGGAGAAACAGAAACATGTGGCTGTCGAAAAAGATTGTCATTGCAATTCCCTTATGACGTGACGTTACAATATTCATAGCACATGTACTGTACTACTTGTACTGCGTTGTACCACGACCACCCCTTCTTCCCGGATCGCGGATCGCGGGCCAGAGTCGCATCAAATTGTGCGTATGGATGCAAGGGAAAGCTTGTTCGTGGGCACCGAATGGTTTCACGTCTCATGGGTATAGCATTGTATGGTATTGTATGGTATTGTACCTCGTTGTTCACCGTTAATCAATCAGATAATCGCATCGGAGTGAGGATATTGGTTCACATCACGATCAAGCATAGGGGCTTGGTATCTGGCATGTGCCGACGCAACCCATATTGTGTATGTATCCATGTGTGTGTATGCACACTGTATACAAGACCCGCGAGCGAGCTTATATATTTGCAAGTCTTCGTAGAACTGCCTACACTGGCATTGGCCTTCGCATTCGGATTCGGATTCGCATTCGCATTCTCCTTAAAGAACAGCAGCACGTGCACACCGAATAAGTGAGTGAACATCGGGATGTCATTGAGCCTCCTCCTCCCTTCTAACCCTTCTATCGACACAATATCAATATCTCACAAGGCCCTTCTGGCCAGACCTCCCTCCTTTGGTAGTATACAATCCCCATCCCATCCGGCCACCCTGCCCAACATCAAACGCCTTGCAATGGTAATAAACACACCCCCCTATCAAAACACAACCTCCCCCCCTCTCCCCATCTCCCCTCCTCCCTCTTCCCCTCCCTTCCCCCCAGATCACTCCCCACTCACGGCACAACCGTAACCCCAATACTCTTCGCCTGCGCAATAACCGTCCTACACATGCCCTCCATGCTCAACCCACTCAGCCTCAGCTCTGACTGCTTAATCCTCGCAATCTCATAAACATGCTTCAGCGTCACCGTCCCCACGCTCTCCTTCCCCGGGTTCATCGCCCCTTTCAACTTCGACTTGCGGATCGGCGCGCCGGCCGCGGTGAGGAGGAGGTACGAGGTTGTGGGTGTGCGGAGCTCGAAGTGGAAGGAGCGGTCGGGGCGGACGGTGACGCGGGCGGGGATGGGGACGCCGAGGGTCATGTGGGCGGTGCGGGCGTTGAATTCCTAGGAGGAGGTGTAAGTAGGAGAACTCTAGGGGGGGATATTGTCACGCTGGACGAGGTCGGGTTGGGCGATTGGAACTCACCTTGCAAAAATCCATCGACTTCACACCTTTACTACCCAGCGCCGGACCGACGGGCGGACTCGGACTCGCCTGTCCAGCTCCGACAATGAGCTTCACCACCACATCTGTTGCTGAGCGTGCCTTGGACATGGTTTGATAGAGGGTTGGCGGCGTTATGGAGGACGGAGCTGTTGGGACGGATTGGCTTCAAATTATTTCGCGATTCGGCGTGGAAGAGTTCCCGGAGCGCGCTTAGCTGTTTTAGGGTTGGTGCGTGGGAAGTGTCAACAGGGGTCGGAGGTATTTGGGGGGGGGATGTCAGTGAGAGGGAAATGTCTATACGCGGATAGGATCGGGAGCTATGGAGAACTATTGAATATAGAAGGAGAAAAATGAATCAAGTAAGATTATGAACCCGTTGTTTCTGTAAGCCCGCCTTTTTTAGATAGTATCGTAGGCATGGATGTGGCTTTCCCTTGCTCTTCCGGACATAATGGCGAGGGGTCAAAGGCTCCTTCCTGTCAAGTTGCGCAAGCGCTGCACACATTCTGGCATCTGCCTCCATGCCTAGCCATTTCTACTTACAATCATGGATTCAAAGCCCATATTATAAAGCTCCTTCGTGAACTAATACCCGTACTCGTACAGTATAACTCCTCACATCACGTGCTAGGACCCTGTCGAACGTCAACGTAAAGTAGAGAGTAACTTAACTTGACTCGTAGCGGCAGTAACTACCGCCCGTAAGGTGGGGGGAGAAACGCACGCCGCCCAAACAGCTATCGAAAAAGGGAGAAGACAGCATTTATTATCCCCAACCCAACCCACCACCCTACCTAAGAAAGAAAAAAACAAACCCTCTCACCCCTATAAAAAAAACAAAATACTACACAAGCTACCGAGAATCTCGTCAAGATGATGAACTGGGCGAAACAAGCGTATGTCATGACCACCCTCCCCCGCTCCCCGCACACCGCCATCGAGAGAGAGAGAGAGAGAGAACAATTATCTAACCACCGCCTTTTTCACCACACAGGCTGGCCAACGTGGCCGGCACCCAAGAGCCCATCTATGGCCCCTCCGCCATCCGCTCGGTCTCCGAACAAGCTGCGACAGTTCCCTACACCGAGCTCAAGCGCGAGGACCTCAAATGGGTGAACATGGACTCGACGTCCGTCGAGACGCAGGTTTTCTACCTGACGGCTGATAGCGGACACATTGCGTTTGTGCAGGTTATTCACAGCAATGTTGCGTACGTATAAATATGCGAACTCCATACCCTGTCCCGTGGTGATGAGATGAGCTATGTGCTAACTGTGCGTGTGTGTGCGAATAGTGGTATCCGACGAACCAGCCAGTTCAACACCAAGATCTTCTATCCCGGCGGCGCCAAGCCCACCCTCTGGGCCTCCGACCCGCTCAGCGACGTCGACTTCAGCGATGATGGCGTGAACTACTACGCCGAGAACCTGGCCATGGAGTTATCCGAGGACGGGAAGACATACACCATCAAGTCCATGACCAACAAGAGCGCCATCGTCAACATCACCATGACCCAAACCGCCCCCGGCTTCCAGGCCGGCAACGACGGAACCACGCTCTTCGGCACGGACCTCGAGAACCCGTGGGGGAAGATGAGACATGTGTTCTGGCCGCGCAACAAGGTATCGGGCACGATCGTGACGGACGACGGGCCGATTGACTTTACGGGGAAGGGAATGTTCGTGCACGCGCTGCAGGGCATGAAGCCGCATCACGCGGCGGGGAAGTGGAATTTCGTCGACTTCCAGGGCGAGAAGTTCACGGCGCTCATGATGGAGTATACCACGCCTGCGTCGTATGGGTCGACGATTGTGAATATTGGTGCTATTGTGAAAGATGGAGAGATTATCATGGCGAGCTCGCCGAATAAGGCGACCCATGTCACTACCAAGAGTGACTCTGATAACGACTGGCCTGAGCCGGCTACGGTCAAGTATGAATGGAGTGGTAAGACTAAGGACGGCAAGACCGTTGAGGCGGTCCTAGAGACTGCGCTGGGGGAGAGGCTTGATAGGATTGATGTCATGGCTGAAGTTCCTGGGTTTGTTAAGACGATCGTTGCGAATACTGCTGGCACGAAGCCGTATATCTACCAGGTGCGTACCCCAATTTCGCCTCTCTACAAGATTTTATCAAGAAGGATGTTTGGAAACTAACATGCATTGTGCGATTTCTAGTACTCCCCAACCACCGCCCCCAGCTTGAAGCTGAAGATCGGCGACGAAGAGGAGGTCGTTGAGACGGGCAAGCTCTTTGCAGAGGCTACCTTCATCACGGAATAGTAGTTTGAAAATCACTCACTCAACTCAATATCGTTCCGTTTCCGTCCCCATTCCGTCGTTTTTTTTTGGCTTCGGAGAATTATTGGCGTTTTGTTAAACTGGAGGAGGGAGGTTAAAGCACACTCGTTGGGCAAATTGGAGATAATGGGAATGGATTGCATGTATGGATGGCTTAGATAGCACACTTAATAGAGTCGAGAATTGACTTGGAAGTATATGTATGGATGTGTCTTTACACTTGTTCGTATAGTGGGATTGGATTTTTGTTATTCGGTTTCATGGAATTTATCATTGACCTTGGGATGGGGGGTTATCAAAGAGAGTGCTTGCATACCAGGTGGATGGCTGTAAACAAAGCCCTCCTCCTGCCTGAGGCTGAAACCCGTCATAGCTACCACCTACCACTACTTCCTCCACCAAACACGCTTAACCCATTCCAGACCCATAACCTTCCATTGGACCCACCTTCTTTATAACAATCCAACCATCAACCATCCCACCTTTCCAATTGCTCCTTCTTACTTTCCCCCTCCGAATTCTTTACTTTTCTTCATAGATACATACACGCTTCTGTACCTTTCTACTCATCATGACTGGACGTGGAAAAGGTGGTGCGTTTGGTGGGGCAGGCGGAAAGTCACGTTTCGGAGGTGCTGGGAAGGGAACTGCTGTGCCGAATAGCAGTGGGACGAGAGGGGTTGGGGCGAGGAGATATCGGTATGTTGGATTTATGGGGGGAGTAGCGATGATGCTGGTGGAAGGTGTGAGTTGGGGCTGACGTGTGCTTGTGTGTAGAAAAATTATGCGCGATTCCATCCATGGGATCAGTAAGTTATTATCCTGTGGCAATGAGGAGGCTTGAGCTAATATCTGTATAGCGAAGAATGATATCAAGTATGTGTATCTTGTTTACTATTTCTGTTTTCTTCCATCATGTGTTCTTTGAACAACAACCTTTCTTTTTCGTTTCTATTCTACCATGTCATTATCACCCCTTTGTCCTCTCTGGCAAGGATCTATTGAAGAGCTATGATCACGTCAAAGCTGTGATGGATTTATGATTTCCACCGATCTAATCCTCCATATCTCACTTCTGAGGTGTCCAGGAATAGATCGGTCGAAAAAATGAGTTCTCACATCAACCTCACCTGTCAACTTATGCTCTTGCCAAAGCAACTGCAACCATCATTGTTTGCCGAAGAACCACCACTAACGCCAACCTCAAAGACGTCTCGCCCGCCGTGGAGGTGTCAAGCGTATCTCCGCGATGATTTATGACGATGTCCGTGAAGCGATGAAAGCGCACTTGCAGCTCGTCAGTACAACCCCTCCCTCCCATAATTGAAACTTACTAACCCCTACTTCCAGATTCTCAAGGACTGCGTCATTTTTATCGAGCATGCCAACCGCAAGACCGTCACTGTTGGAGATGTATGGTACCCATTCTAATTATATCTATGGACGCAGCTAATGTTTTGATCAGGTGATTTTCGCCCTCAAGAGAATCGGCAGGCCCATCTACGGATTCGGAAACGGCTACTTGCAATCCGATGCGCCCAATCGCAAGAAGAGGAAGGACTGAAGAGCCCCCGCCTGTGATCTGTGACGGATCTTTTCTAAGCTCTTTGGGATCTTTGAAATGTCAAGGCCCTCCCTTGTTTGTGGATCCGTGGGGAAAAATCATGTGGCGAATGGAGTTATGGATGTTTTGCAATGCTAGACGGCTGGGGATATTATGGATTGTGATGAGGCGCTGTTGTTCTTCGATATTTTGCTCGGATTTTTTCTTGTCTGGTCGCTGGCCTTTTACTTCTTTTGCAGAGGCAATGATGGGGATACCCAAGATGGCAATGGTGGAGTTTGTTGGGCGTCTGGGTTGGCTTCTGTTCCATAGTCAGGAAATGGAATACACTTGCGGACTGTGTTGTTATTGGTGCCATTATGACACTGGGTCAAATACAAACTCGGTGATTTCTCTACTCAGCTTCAATCTCGCCCAATTCATTTGCTGTTATTCATGTTCGCTCTTAAGATCACTATGTGATGGGTTCTACTGCACCATATTATCACCTGAGACGAGACCGAATCATGCCACTGTATCAATCTTCATATTCAGTTGTAGCCAGTAGGGGACTTCCACTGTGGTACACTGCATATTCTAATATTAAGATCTGAAATACCACACGTATAAAAGCTACTTTCCGTTGGTGAATTGATAGATTAAATCAAGCAAGGCTGATTAGCAAGGCTGATGGATGGAGCAGGCAGGAACACTGGTAATGCGGGGGTGGCTTGAACCCTCTCTCTATTTCGTGGGGTACCGTCGTCGTAATTGGGAGATGAGATGCATGTCTCAACACTGCACAGGATCTCACAGCTATAGACTCCCTCTAAACTTCCCGAAACCTCTTAAATACTGAAATGTGAAAAGTTGAATAAATTACGCAATTGTTTTTCCCGGTTTCTCTGTTTCCTTGGCCCCAAGACACCCCCACCCAGTGCCCAGTTACCAGTTGTGCCTAGCCAAGCACGTGATACAGAAGAAAGTTTCGGTCCGGAACCGGAAAAGTCCGCACTCACAGTCACATATGCCCCTCCATCGGCGACCAGATGAACCTTTGGATTGCACGACGACTTCACGGAAAGTAACAACACCCCCCCGTTACATAAAAAACGAAGATCAATTAGCCATGGCTAATGTCACTGTGGTTCTTGGATCCCAGGTAAGCGCTCCTGTCCCCCCAGAAACTTTTGCGGCGGTCTTTCGTTGGCCGTCCGTTTGTTTGCGTGGTATAGGGCTGATAGAGGGGTGACTCAAGTGGGGAGATGGTATGCACACGACAACTCCGTCCCATTGTTTGCGGATGGCCATGCTGACTTTTATGCGATAGAGGGCAAAGGCAAATTGGTACATTATTCTATCCTCTTTTTTCGAATTCTGGGCTAAAATATGAAAGGTGGACATCTTATCTAGCAAGGCGCAAATCTGTGCCCGCGCACAGTAAGTTATCTCCAAAAGTGCGTTTATCATGAAGCCGTACTGACAATTGAACCAACAGGGGCGGAAACAATGCTGGCCATGTACGATAATTCTACCAATATATAACTTGACACGAAATTTAACCTTCGATAGACCATTGTCGCCGAGGGAAAGACGTTACACTACCACATGATCCCGAGCGGTCTCGGACTCGTCAACGAGAAATGTGTGAACCTCATCGGTTCGGGAACTGTTGTCCACATCCCCGCATTTTTCCAGGAACTCGAGGCCCTCAAGGCCCATGGCGTCATTGTCGATGATAGACTCTTCATCAGTGACCGCGCGCACGTTGTTTTGGACTTGCACCAGCGCGTTGATGGGCTCGAGGAGAGAGAGCTCAGCGGAGAGAAGATTGGCACAACCGGAAAGGGTACATCATTACCACCGCTGTTATACCAGACATGAACACTAACAAGATACAGGTATTGGGCCAACATACAGCACAAAGATGACCCGCAGCGGTATCCGCATCAGCGAGATCTTCGACGAAGAGCTCTTCGAGACCAAGCTCCGCCGCATAGCCGCTGGCTTCAAGAAGCGCTACGGAGACCTGCTCGAGTACGACCCAGAGGCCGAGATCGCGGCTTTCAAGGAGTACCGCCAGAAGCTCGCCCCCTTCGTCATTGACCAGGTCCCATTCCTGCAGTCCGCCAAGGCGAGCAACACGAGCATCCTCGTCGAGGGCGCCAACGCCATCATGTTGGATATTGACCACGGAACCTACCCTTACGTCACCAGCTCCAACACCGGTCTGGGAGGAATCCTGACCGGTCTGACTCTTGGATGGAGATCGCTGAAGGATGTCATAGGTGTCGTGAAGGCCTACACTACCCGTGTTGGCGGCGGACCCTTCCCAACCGAGCAGCTCAACGAGGTTGGCGTGAAACTCCAGGAGGAGGGCCGCGAGTGGGGTGTCACCACTGGCCGCAGGCGCCGCACCGGCTGGTTCGACGCCGTGGTCGTCGCGTACTCCCACCAGGTGAACGACTACACGTCGCTGAACCTGACGAAGCTGGACGTCCTCGACGACTTTGACGAGCTCAAGGTCGCCGTGGCGTACAAGTACAACGGGGAGAAGCTCGACTCCTTCCCCGCGAGCCTGGATATCCTGGAGAAGGTGGAGGTTGTTTACGAGACGCTGCCGGGCTGGAAGTCGTCGACGAGCGGGTCGACGAAGTGGGAGCAGCTGCCGGTGAATGCGCAGAAGTACATTGAGTTCATTGAGACGTTCTTGGGCCATGGGCTGAAGATCAAGTACATCGGCACTGGTCCGGATAGAGAGCACATGATCGTTAGATAGGCGTGTGTTGCTATAGTTCATGCGAGGATGTAGAGCGGAACGCGGTTAGGTCGGGTAGGGTTAGATGGATTCACATCGTTAGAAATCAATGGCATTCATAACACTCCGTCGTAAGGAAAGTTAATACGTGACAGCTCCGCGCCATGACCGGATTGGGACCGATGGAGCGCTCGCACGGGACCCTCTTTGGCGCGTATAAATCCCGACCAGGCATATTGTGAAATAGTCCCTGTAGAGCAGGCAGAGACTTGATTTCAGCGTCATCCTATTCCTTGTATTATTACTTCGTATATTGCTGTATTGGGCGGATCAGGATGCGCGATGATGTGGTAGGTAATAAATGGGGGCGATCAGGGTTGATCCATCGCTAAGACATGGATCCCGTCATCTCATCTATATATATCCCGGCTTACCACCTTGGTAGGTACCAATTGAGGACATGGCAACAGGAATATATTAAAGCAACACCTTTGCTGTTCTATTCAACGTCTAATTAAATACAACCTGGCGCTCCCATTTCACCTTTTATGGCTATACTTATAGCAGCTGCTCACTGCCCATAGCTTCAAGTGACACAATCTTATAAGCTTACTCCTCGCCCACACCACTTCTCTATACTCACAACAATCACCTCACAACCATCACCATGGCCACCGAACGTCTCTACCAACTTCTCTACCCCCTTCCCCCCCCAC